>APFE031098216.1:114451-175571 GCA_000404065.3 Pinus taeda
GCATAACGGTGTATTGAAAGTAGTCTCATTCCATTGCAAAGGTCATTTTTCTCTTGTCTTCCAGTGCGATCTTGATCTGGTGGTACCTTGAGAACCCATCGGGTGAATGAGTATGCTTCTTGCCCACAAAAATTCTCTAGTACTTGATCTATGAACCGTGTCAGGAATGGATCATGTACATAGGCATCGTTCAGCTTCCTGAGGTCCACGGATATTCTTATTTCACCCTTATGCTTTTTCTCCTGCACTACCATAGGATTCACCGAGTCCAATTCTTCCACTGGCTCAATAATTATGGCTACAAACATTTTGTCTAATTCTTCATGGACCTTTTCCTTATATTTCAAATTCAAGCAGTAAGGGCACTGCTTAACTGTCTTCATGACGGGTTTCAGGGTGATCTTCATCATCCCTAAGTTGCCAACAATCCCTTTTAAGTCCGTAATTTTGGTCAGGAACAAGTCTTGGTATTCGTGGAGTAACTCAGTGACCTTACCCACCATGGCATCATCCTAATAGTCCCCAAGCATTGTGTACTTCAGCTCTGCTTCCATTCCAATGTTTACCTGCTTTTTTTTTAGTAGCGCGGTGATGTCAGGATCCTCAATTGATGGTCCTCGAACCTCGCAACAACCTTCCATTTTTGGAATGTTAATATTTCGTGGGTCCTCATCATCCTCGTCAACATTTATGTTGTAACACTCTAGCATGCAACTCAGCTGTGTTGTCCATTCTGGCTGAAGTACTTCCATTGGCTCCTGTGGTATTTTGAAGATAGCTTCTTTTATTACCTGTAGCGCATCGTCAACAGTATCCCACCAATGATATTCAAACATGAAAGTTAACAAAAACCCCGCGCACAATATATCCCATTTGTTCATACCATGGCGAAGCTCCGTCTCAGTATACCAGTTCATGGGTATGACACCTAGGGTATGATAGAACAAATGTACCCATTTAGGCTGTGGCTCTTCCCCATAGACCTTGGTCCATTTCGTGAGGTGTGTACATGGATCATCCCGTTTGTCATACTTTTCTACTAACCACATCTACTATTTCCCAAATCGTAGGCACATCATCCTTCTGCATTCGCATCAGTCCTCAAAGCTTTTCTGATGCGTACCCTACCACCTTGTGGGCGTCATGTGCAATGCCCATTTCAGAGCATCGAATGATGTTGTTCGGCACTGCGCTTTCAAATTTGTTCAAGAATTCATCCACTGATGTCAACCTGTCATACATAGGTAGATCGTTTACCTCTATTGTTACGCAGTGCAATGATCTAACCATCATGTTGCAATTGGGCGTGGTTACTTCGTGCAGCCGATTCTGCCATCATTCTATTTCTTTGTTTGAATCTGAAGTGCAGGAGCTTTCGCGCTCCCACGAAATCCTACCATCTGCTGTTGGATTCACCCAATCCTATTCTCGCATGGTTATATTATAAATGCAATCGAGATCATCATCACTATCATCGTCACGCATTGGTTCAGTGTATCACGCTCCGTCGGCAGGATCTAGCAGTAATACTATGCGTAGTGACTTTTTCTCAAAAATCATTTTGCGCTTCTTCAGATTTATGACTCTGTTCATATCAGTGGCCCAATATATGCCCAGTAGCACAGGATAAGGATTGCTATCATCAACAATCTCTATCACTTCGAAATCTGCCAGTGCGCTCGCACCTTCAATATGCACCGTTACCCCTTGCAATCTCCCCATGGTAAGATCTTCTACTGGTTTGCCATTCGTAATTGAATAGAAGACCATTGTAGCATAGGTCTACCCATGCATTCCCATGTTTGTTTCAGCAGTACATTTGCATCTGATTCAAGATCCAAAATTACATAATCCATTTCGTACTCTCTGATTTGTGCAGTCAATCTCATTTCCCTTCCTATTTGCAATGCATGCTTGCCAAGTTTCCAGACTACACGTGGTTCTCCTAACCCCGTGCACCTAGTGATAAGTTCCTGTAGTCCCTTTATAGCCTTACTATCACGCAGCAGTTTCTTGCATGTCTCTAGATAAATTGACCTCTTTCTTTATTCCCAACGAGATTGAGCTCCTTAGTTAGGAATTTTCCAACTACCTCTTTCACTATGGAGCTCAAAGAGTTTATTTTATTCTAGGGATGCTAATTTTATTCTTTATCCTAATTATAATAGAAAACTAATTTTGGTATTCTAAATTAAGGGCTATGAACTCTTCATAATATATGGAAATTTTCTCTTATCCTTTGGTTTTTTAGGGCACCATAATTTCACAAACCTTAGATGTAGTAATAGTTCAATGGTATCAATAATCAGTGGATTGACCTCCTTTTATATTTTCCAATGATTTAGCTAAAACTTCACATTTTTATGCTAACCCTCTTAAGCCATGTGTAGTTTTAAGTGGAATTTAAGCAATCTCAAGAATCCTCTTGTGTATCATGTCAATTATGTTGTGTTTGTACATTAGGTTCCTAATCATAACCATACTCTTAGCACCCCCATTTTGACATGGAAAATAAGATAGTGTGTATTTCTTTTAAATCTAAAAAAATTATAAATTAGAAAAGTCTTTTCAATTTGTTGAACACATCTTCATAATTATTTATAAATGTTATAGTTCCAAACTTCACATCCATATTTAAGATCACATAAGTGATAAAAGTCTTAAAGATGAGTTTTTTTTGTTGCACAACTAAGATTTTGTCCATTTTATCTATTTACAATTATTTTCAAAATCAAAACGAATTTTCTATAATACATAATCATTCTTGAATGCCATAACTCTGCATAACTCTAATTAAACTTCTTGTGATAAAGTTCTACCATAATATATATGTATATCATAACATATATATGCATTGAGTATAATATTAAATATCATCCTTTAAATTATCGCCATATACCAAATTAATATAAATGAACATTTTGAATTTGATTGTTATAACATTTCTTTGGTTATTGATAATAGTCATTTCCATTATAAAAAAAAAATTCCTTGACAATTCTTAGATTCCAAGGACACCTCAATATAAGAACAATATAGTGAACAAAATGAAGAAGCGTGATTAATACTCCAAATAAAGTGGCTCTAACAAAATGAGTGCCAGCAAACTTTTATACTTATGTCCACATTA
Organism: Pinus taeda; assembly: GCA_000404065.3. Taxonomy (NCBI): domain Eukaryota; kingdom Viridiplantae; phylum Streptophyta; class Pinopsida; order Pinales; family Pinaceae; genus Pinus; species Pinus taeda. The sequence continues at coordinate 117,582 of APFE031098216.1, forward strand.
ATGTCCAGCAATAGGGGTTCACTATAATATATGCACAAGTATCTTCAATCCCGATGAAGAAAGAAGCCTCTCAGAAAGTCTTGGGTTGAGAATTAAATTTGTATAGGGATCATACAATATGATGATAGAAAACAACTACCCATCATGATAGTCATACTTTACTATTACATGATAGTCATACTTTACTATTAAGTATTTTTCATGAACATGATTTTAGGTTGGAACCAATTTCTATTTATTCAACAATTGAGCTTTATCATAACAAGATGGCTGCAGGGCAGCTAGTCCCTGCGGAGAGAACCTTCACAGTTACTACAAACAATTTATGTGGATCCAATCCCTTTGACGTTGACATGGCACTTTTTTGGTTCCATGGAGAGAGAAATTGTGAAGTGGAGAAGCAACTCCCTACCTGTCATGCCCCCAAGCCTATGGTGGTCTTTCAACCTTGCCGGCGAGGTGCGGCACCACTGAACACTTCCTTTTTAACAATACTCGTGCACATGGACTATGCCTATATTCACTTCCTCATTACTTAGCTTGTGTTTCGTAACCAAGTAAACATGAAATTATCCTTTATACTTAATGAAGCCCATACTCATTCATTATCCATAGCAATTATAACAAGAACATCAAGAATTGCAACAAGTATAAAGGGGAGGTGAAACTCCCCGTAATGTGAGTCTGCCCGACAATTTATTAAGAATATCAGTTTTCATATACAAGTGTGTCTTGGCCAAACTAAGTCTCACACTTAACCAGATAATACAAAGAGAGGCAAATCTGCCTTTACAACAATCTTGTGCACCTCTTGCACGAAGGTGTTGGAAATAATACTGAGAGGGGCGGTGAATCAGTATTATCAAATCAGTAAAACTTTTTCTATTCCATACTTAGATACATATATGCTACTTCAGTTAAGTGAACCCGCATGTATACGCGACTGTGTCTACGGCAACTAGCGTATATCCAGATTATTTATGAATCAGATAATCCATTACATGTTGATCTTTAGTTAATGCATCAGAACTTCATTGACCATATGAACCGTAAACATAAGCAGTAAAACAGAACAGATCATCACACACAAGAAGCACACATGAACACCATGATATAAGGTGGAAACCCAATGTGGGTGAAAACCACTTGCTGCAATTTGTTTCTATCTTCCTTTAATAAGAAGCTTCTTTTACAATGTACTGGTGCAGTCCTTTACCAGTATGCAGGATGCAACCTGCATAGGGCTACAACCCTCTCTCGTTCTCCAGCTTCTCCTGGAAGGGGGATACAACCCCCATAGTTCTTGTACTAGCCAAGATACTAGTACGTAGGTGCCGACCTACAATCTTCTCTCCTCTAGGTACCACATTTCATCAATTTTCAGACTGGATACACAGAGGCACAACTCTAAATCTGAAGGCAACGTTTCATCAAATTTTCATACTGGACCCATCAATATCATTGAAGCTCACAAACACTTAGCAACATCAATACCCAATACTGAAACCCTGTCAATAAAATAGTCACCAGAATGCAGAGCAGAACCCTGAACTCTGCAACACTATTCAGAACCAACTGTATCATCAAAATCATGCATTAAAGTGCATACGCTACTTGGACAAACCGAACCCGTGTACATACGTGCTTTTACCAAAGCCAACCCGCGTATAGATCTATAAATATTCAATCATGACTTGCAGCGATTTCAAACTTAAGTTATATACAGATCTACAATAAACAATCAATCATATAGAGATAGTTCATTTCAAACCATTTGATCCCGATCTATCCTTAGATCTTGTTCTCCATCAACTTTTGAGATCCCTCCTTAGCTTAGATCAGGCCACCCATAACCTGCATACTGGATCTCATCCATCATCAGATATTCAAGTCTTTCTCAATGCACTTGCCTAATGATCTTCTTCTCCTTTTATAGTCTTAATCCTTTTACAATACCACGGTCCAAAACCATAACAAACCAATACCATCAACTCAATACAAGGGATCAACACGACTGTCGAGATACCATGTTCCAAAAACCATAGGTTCAAATTCCAAGGACTAACCGCCACGGACCAAAGGTAAGTTTACCAACATATACGCGCTTTTCCTTGCATGAATGTGCGTGCATACGCATACGCGACTTTGTAACGACTAACATGCGTGTATATGCGGATCTGTCATGATGAACCTACGTATATGTATTTTCTCTTCATTCTTGTAGTCTTGTTCATTAAGTCCTTGCTGCTGACCTTCTGCACTCTGATTTGTCATCTGTGAGGTTTTCCATCAAGGACAATACTTGTCTCATAATGCCAACACTAACTAGGTCAAATCTTAAATTAAGAGAAGGAGAACTGGTTGAAACTAACCTAGAAATTGGTAGATTCTATCCTAAGAGAAAAATGATAGAAGAAATTCCCTTGGAATCAGACTCTCAGTTCATGGATAGTTTCATGACCATGAGAGCCATGGTAGAAGAAATGTATCGATAATTTAAGAAAGGTTGAAGTGAAGGTTCTTCAACTTCCAAACAAGTAAAAGGAATAGATGAATCTCTTAGAGATGGCCATTCTGAAGGCAAAGGGAAAGGAAAAGAGGCTCCTCTATCCACACCTCCTGATAGCCCTGAAGATACAAAGAAGAAAACATATTTGATTAAATTAGATGTTAAATTTGATTTGTCAATATATGATGGAGAGTTAAATGAAGAGAATCTAGATAACTGGATTAGACAGATTGATGTGTATTGCAGGGTGCGGAGCATTGATTCAGACAGAAGTAAAATTCAGCTGGCCAGCCTACGCCTTGGAGGAACTTCCTTGGTATGGTGGGAAGGGAAGACACAAGCTGATTGGAAGAAGCATGGTAAAACTCTTTATGTCTGGAGTGAATTTGTTTCTGAAATTAAAAAACAATTCTATCCACTAGCTTATATGCAGCAAGCTATGATGAGTTGGCAAACTCTTCGCGAATTAAAAGGGAAAAGTGTACAAAGTTACACCCAAGAATTTAGGAAAAGAGCTTTGATTCTAAGCATTTCTTTAGACTCACTTGAAAATTTGCTGAAGTATATAGGTGGTCTACATAGTTATTTGAGGCACACCATTCTCATGTTTAACCCTACTAGCTTAGATGAGGTATCTATTCAGGCTACCCACTTAGAGGCTAGAGGCAAGAATGTGAACCCAAAGATTTGGGGATCATCAAAACCCACTGTAAGCAAGAACAAGGAAAAGAGGAAGCATAAATGGAAAGAGAGGAAGGAAAATACTATACAAAAGGCCAAACCTTCATGCATTCACTGTAAGAAGGATGTACATGATGATGAACATTGTTGGTCTTTGCATCTGGAGCTGAAACCCAAGAAGTTCGATGGAAAGAAGAAGATTGCTGCTGCCATTCAAAAAGATTTGGGGTTAGACTCAGGTGATGAAACAACAATCGCAGCCACAACTATAAAAGGTAAAAATTCTGAAGCATCCACTAGTAATTCTGCACAAACTATTGATAGTGAAGAAAATGAGAGGAAAAGGCATGAGCTTTTTCACATTAGAGTTATTTACAAGCATCAAAATATTGATATTTTATTTGATAGTGACTCACAAGTAAACTTAATTTCTGAAGAAATTATAAAGAAGTTGGGATTACTAACCACACCTCACAAGAAGCCATATCCATTAGGTTGGGTATGTGATAAAGCAAAGCTACAAGTGACTAGACAATGTAAACTTAGGTTTTCTTTTGGGTCAACATTTGTAGATGAGGTTGAGTTAGATATTGTTCCCTTGGATATATGTGGAATTGTTTTAGGAAGTCCTTACTTGTATGATAGAAAATCCATTTTCTATAGAGATGAAAATAAGTATCAACTCATTAATGATGGAATTGAATATATTGTAAGAGATCATAAACTCAAGAATAATTATACTCTCATAAACACAGGGCAGATGAAAAGTATTGTAAATTCATGCAAACAATATTTACTAATGGTTGTAAAGGAAAAGAAAGCTGATAAAACCAATGTATTTGAAGGCTGTGATGCTAAACAACAAGCTGATTTAGAAAAGGTTGTTTTAGAATATGATATCTTATTTCAAGAACCTAAAGGTCTGCCACCCAAAAGGTAAATTGAACATGATATTAGTTTGCAGCAGTCAAGAAGCAGGTACAAGAGCTACTTGAGAAAGGGTTCATAAGACCAAGCACATCACCATGCAAATCTCCAATCATGTTGGTGAGGAAGAAATATGGTTCGTGGAGGATGTGCATTGATTACTGAGCAATGAATAAAATAACGATCAAGAATCATTATCCCCTTCCTCACATTGATGATCTATTGGATCAGATGAAAGAGGTTGTTTACTTTTACAAGTTGGACCTACGTAGTGGTCACCATCAGGTCAGAGTAGCAGAGCAAGATGCATGGAAGACTGCTTTCAAAACAAAGCAAGGGTTGTATGAATGGCTAGTTATGCCTTTTGGCTTAACTAATGCTCCTACCACTTTCATGAGAGTAATGAATGATGTACTCAGGCATGTTATTGATGATTTTGTAATTGTATATCTAGATGACATTATTGTATTTAGTAAAATATGGGAAGATCATTTGAAGCATGTAAAGTAGACTCTAGATGTTTTGAAAAAAGAAAATTTCTATGTTAAATTATCAAAATGTGAATTTCGTAAAACATCTTTGAATTATTTGGGTTATATTCTAGGGGGTGGTGAACTGAAGATAGATCACTCTAAGGTTGTAGTCATTGTATACCAGCCTAAACCCAAGTTTGCTACAGAAGTTAGAAGCTTCCTAGGGGCAGCACAATATTGGAGTAAGTTTATTGCTAACTTTTCCTTAATTGCAACTCCCTTACATGCTTTGACAAGATTGAAAAATGTGTTTCTGTGGGGAGGAAAACCACAAAAAGCCTTCAACACCTTGAAAGAAAAAATTAGTACAACACCAGTACTAACATTGCCAAATCTCCAACAACCATTTGAGATTGAAATATATGCCAATGATTATGCCATGGGATCAGTGTTGATTCAACATGGTAAACCCATATGCTACCATTCTAAGACTTTTAATTCTGCAGTAGTTAATTATTCTACATATGATAAAGAACTGTATGCATTAGTTCAAAGTGTGAAGAAGTGGAAACATTACTTAATGGGCAAAAAAATAATAATACATAATGATCATCAACCACTTCAGTACTTGCACTCACAAACTAAACTGTAACAGTCAAGACACTATAGATGGATGAGTTTCCTACAACAGTTTCATTTAGTCATCATATATAAAAAGGGCATACACAATAAAGTTGCAAATATGTTGTCCAGACTAATCATAAATGCATCTACTATACTTAAGCATAACTCAGTAATGAATGAAAGCTATATTGAACAATATGCTCAAGATATAGACTTTAATGATATGTATGCAACTTTAAGTAATTGCAAAAAGGTAGAAGAATTGGATTTCTATATTAAGGACCAACTCTTGTATCATTTGGGAAAGCTATGCATTCCACAAACAGAGAGAATTAACATAATTAGGGAGGCACATACTTCCTTGATATCAGGTCATTTTGGTGTAAGTAAAACAGTTGCATAGCTGCAAAGAAACTGCTATTGGCCAAAAATGAATGAAACCGTTTCTAGATATGTAAAAGGGTGTACCATATGTGCTAAAATCAATCCCAACAATAGAAAACTAGGCTTGTACACTCCACTGCCAATTCCTTCTTGTCCTTGGGAAAGTGTTTCCATGGAATTTGTTGGGGGATTGCCAAAATCTAGAAAGGGACATGACTATTTATATGTTATTGTGCATAGGTTTAACAAAATGTGTATTTTAATACCTTGTAATAAGCATATTACAGTTAAAAAAATAGCAAAATTGTTCTTTCAGAATGTCTGGGTGCATTTTGGGTTAACCATTGCCATAGTATTTGATCAAGACTCCCGATTTGTTGCAAGTTTTGGTCAAGTCTGTGGGAATTAATGGAAACCAGACTGAAGAAAAGCACAACCTTTCATCCATGCTTACATCTGTGCTAAACATTCTTCTACACAAAGATGTCATTTTGAGACCTGTTTTTGTTTCATACCAAGGTCTCCCTTGGATTTTGTCTTTGAAAAAGACATAGTAGTTTCTAGACACAGTGATGTGGAAAAAGCAACTAGATTCATTAAACAGATTCAAGAAATTCACCAGGAAGTGCAGGAACAGCTGGAAAAGAGCCAAGCCAAATACAAGGCAAGGCATGATAAACACCAGGTGGACCACAATTTCCAAGTTGGCGATCAAGTCTGGCTGTATATTAGCAAGGACAGAATGCAAGGTGAAGGAAAGAAGCTAAAGCCAATAAGGTATGGGCCTTTTAAGGTACTTGAGAAAATTGGTGAGAATGATTTCTGCCTTGATCTACCAGCATACATGCACATCTATTCAGTAGTAAATGCAAAAAATTTAAAACTGTTTGAACCTTCTTTTAATGAAGATCCTGAAGAGCAAAGTCAATTGCCTTCCATTGATGATCTATTGCCTGAATACCTTGATAAGCTGCAGGAAGATACAGTTCCATATAGGAAGGTGAGGACAACATACAGAGCGGACATGGAGTACCTTAGAATTGAACTCAAAGGTTCAAAACCCAATAGTGAAAAATTGATAGAAATTGGGCAAGTAAGGCAGCTATATCCTCACTTAAGCAATGCTTGAAAACTAACTTTTTGTGGTCCAAAAGCCTTTTACAATGGGAAGGTGTGATCCAAATAGATCCGAGAATGCTCTCTAAGTCTTCATAAATTCTTTAAAAATCATGCCAAAGATCAAATATTTTTAAAATATTAAAGTTATCGCAAGAGGAAACACCCTTAGCAGGGCGGAGGAACACTATCAGGAGGCACAAAACCCATGAAAATAGAGAAACCAAAGTATCAACGATTTTAAGGCAACATTGAATCAAAGCCATCAGATTTGGCCGATCAATGGTCCAGATCTAATTGGAGAATTGCTATTAGTGGTGGCTATCGATAATCATTGGCAGAATCCACGTGACGGTTGTGATTACAATAGTGTGGATCAACGAGGACCATCGATCAAGTGTACAGATCGATGACCCATGTTAACGCATGTTATCACAATCAGCAAATGCAGAGGAGTGATTACAGTCAGCAGGGGTCATGTGCAATATGCGATATTGTGTCGGAACATGGAGCGGGGCCGATACCAATACACCATGTGACAACCAGACCCGATAGCATTATAAAGGAAATTTGATATAATTTCAAGTCTGGTTAAAGGACTTTTTCAATATTTTAATGTATTTTTAAATACAAAGGAACAAGGCCATTCCGATATGCGATAGCGACTTGTGGGTGGACTCAATAGAGGAATGAATCATATTTAAGGACTTTTAAAGTTTGATATATTGAGATTTGGCGGAATTTCTCTCTGAAAATACATTTTCCCTGTGTATTAACAGAGCACAGCTATTTCAAGAGTTTCAAAGGCCTGGGGCACTCTGGCGCTACAGAATGGGTGGCCACCTCCTCTCTATGCATTAAGCAATGATTGCATGATGTTGGTAGAGGGATTCGAAGCGGACAGAGGCTGAGGAGACCGACAGACGAGAACATGAAACGAACAGGCAATGCATTTTTGGCTATAAATCCATAGACAAAGAGTGCAGTAGGGGGAGGCAGTATTGCAAGAAAATGCCGAAATAGAGTTAGCACAGAGACATAGAGCATTGAGAGAGTAGCCCAAGAGTATTGGGTGAACTCCTCATTAAATTTGTTGTGTCATGTGTTGTCAATTATGTTTTGTTTGCTACTTCATTGTCTATGCATTTCGTAATCTTATCGATCCATTGCTTAAAATGACATAGACAAATCTGTGCACATAAGTTTGTAATACCTTATCCTTGTCTTAGATCTCGTTATCAGATCACAGGACAACACCCAACCATATATACAAGACAAAGACACTAAGGAAAGCTTACCCACTCTTGGTCATCTTCACATGTCGCTTGTATGGCCAAGAGAGTATGGAGAACTTCCGGTAGAGTTGGGTTTTTATGTTGGATGAGTTGGCAAGTGAAGGAAAACCTTTAAACTGGTTTGACATGCTGGTTGTGTGGCTAAAAGTGCATGTATCAAATTCCTGGAGTCTTCCCAAGGATCAACAAGAAATATTATTCATGTTTGCATACCTTCTCTATGCAATTTGTTCCTGTCCACAAATTCCTGGGATGGGTTGGGCATGGACACCTTCCGAGAATGTCATGAACATATATTGCAAGTTTCTCTCAGAGTGTAACTACAGAGGAGTTATGGCTAGACTATCTGACCACTTCATTGCCCCTCTGTACACAATGATCTTTAAACAATATCTGCCTTGCATGTCCTAGGCAGCAATGGAGGTGTTTTTGAACATTATAGATTGGTATGACTCACCCGACAACACCTTCATTAGGATATTCAATGCAGATAAGCCTCCACATTTGTTGCTAAAGTTTTCCACGTTCAAGCTAGTCATGCTAGAGGTTTCATACCACATCTCGATAGGGTTATCAGTTGGATTGTACTGGAAGAAGAAGGCACCATGGCCTATCCTTCCTTTGTAGATTAGGTTGTATGCAATTTAGAGTTTGGAAGAAGTGGATGCCGAGGTCGAGGATTTCAAGAAATTTCACTTCAGTAGCAAGAATTTCAATTTGTACAATCCAAATGGCTTATGGAGGGACCATTGTGCGAGAGTGTACTATTCTTGGATCCACTGGGCATGTCATTAGCTAGAGAAAGACTCATGGAGATATTTCTATAACTCCTCCAAGCTCAATGAATTGGCCAGCATGGCAATAGAGTGGCTAGTAACACTCAAGGTAGCACCACCATAAGGAACAACAACAACAATAGCAATAAGCAGCAAACTAGAGTAAGAAAAAAGCAAGAGGAATATTGTCAAAAGCGTAGAGGTAGAGAAAAGCTACAAGTTTAAGGTAGACCCGCTTGTGGAAAGAGTAACTTTTGAGATAGAAGAAAAAAGGTGATAGCACAACAAGAGAGGAACACATAAAAGGAGAGGTAAGCAAAGTCTAAAAGAGATAGAGAGGAAGTTGTAGGAAGCAGAGAAGAAACTCAAATAAGAATGAGAGCTACATAGAAGAGAGAAGGAAGCATAGCAGGAACAGGAATAGGAACATTGATCCAAAAATGGATCCTGGATAAACCTCTAAGTCTAAAAGGCTTCATATAATAGGTAAAAGGTGCCAAATGGCACAAAACCTTTGTAAATCAGAGGAAAATTAAAATCACACGCTGCTCCTAGAAATAGTCGCATTGCAGAGATCTCTTCATTCTGAATCACGCAATTTGAGTGGGCTAAAATGGACTTTGGATGAAGAAGTTATTGTAAAAGGAAATTTACCCAATGTCCTTAGAAAAGGAGTCAATTTCATTAATCTTCAAACTATATTGAAAATGTTTATCTTTGGTATAGGCTCACGGGCCAATCCACAGCTGACACATGGCCAACTGGAATTGGTCCACGTGGCCCACTCTAATTGGTCTAAGATGAAATGAGGCATTAATACTCAAGGGCGATTGTATCTAAAATATCAATGGACGAGAGAAAATTGCAGCAATGAAGCACTAACATCGCATCGGGAAAAGCCAACGAAGTGTAATCCTTGTAATAAAGTGGCGGCAATATGATATCACATCAGCGGATGGCTATATAAAGGAGGGACCTCAGGTCTTAAGGCATTGTGGCATGCGATCGCGAAATATCGTGTCGCCAAAACTCCTTTATGTATTATTGGAACTAGCCATGGAGCGATTGCGATTGTGATGATGTAATAGTTCATTAACCATCGGATCGAGAGTCAGATCAATGGTCATGATTTGATTGGTGATCAGCAATCGAGGAAGCTTAAGTACCATGGACCATAGGAGCAGTGGTACTTCAATATGTTGAAATGTCGATGTGGTGATAGCTGATGAGGCTGATCGGAGTGATCGAAGATAAGCATATCGGAGCACAATAATACAAAGGAGAGCATTGGACCTTGGAAACATGATATTTGCAATGTATGAAGACCCAATGATGTTATACATGCAGATTTATTCTCCTTTGAGATCCAGCTAAGGCTTACAGTCGGGATTTTCATTGTATTTCCTATATAATCCATTGTTTGGATTTTGCTCAGGTTTCAGTCGTGGGTAATGCAACGCGATGGAAACTTACAAGAGGACCCGATAGGAATATAGTGCACAACTAAGGACTTTTGAAATCTGATAAATAGAGATTTGGAGGATTTTCCTGTGTTTTACAGCATTCTCTGTGTAAACACAGAGCGACTATTTTTGAAGGATTCAAAGCATCGGTGGCTCCTTCCGTTGGGGAATAGGTGACATTCATCCCCGAAGGCATTTGGAAATGATTGCTAAGGCTCAAAGAAAGGATTCAAGTGGACCAAAATAGGAAGACAAAGAGTGTGAGAGGGAAATGAATCAACAACACCATTTGGCTTAAAAACCATGGATGTCAAAGACAAAAGTGTTGGCTGAGTTGCTGCTAAGTAGTTGTTGATTGTTGTTGGGTTTTGTTGCTGAAATAAAGCCAAAGCAGGAAGCTAAGGTGAAGGAGGCAGTGCAGAAGCAAAAGAGCAGCCTACAGTGTCACTTGGAAGCCAAGTGAAAAGCCAAGAGGGTTGTGAACTAATAGAGGGCCAAAGAAGCCAGAGCTGAAGAGCCAGAGAGCCAAGAGCCAGAGCTTCAAGAGCCAGGGGATAACATGGGGTCTGAACCAACTATTTCTATGTAAAACAGTCGGAGTTGAGCCAAGACCTTGTAGAAAGGACCTATACCATAATCCCAGAGAGCCTAGTTGAATTAACTAGAGCTCACGGAGATGTAGCCCAAGAGTTGTGGGTGAAATCCAAATTAATATTGTTGTTCATGTGTCTGTTTTACTGCTGCATTGTTTGTGCTACTTTATTTACTGTTATATGCATTTATATATCAGTTTCAGCACATTAATTTATAGCACATAATCAGTTAAAAACAATAATAATCATACACCTATAATTTCAATCATTTCTTATTTCCACATTGGTTAATTAATAAGACTTGGGAAAATTTAAAGATTTGGAAGTGGGAGAGGTTCTTGTAAGTTGGACAAGAAGCCTAAGTGCCCCATTTTCAGATCAAACATGAATAGGAGGAAGTACAAGGTACATAGATAGTGCAAACTGTGTCGACATAGGTTTAAGACTTAGAACCGGTAGTAGATGAGTAAGAAGGTGAGCAACTGCAGGAACAAGAACTTTCTCAATAGGATGAATTGATAGTAGAGAAGATGGACATGGGGATGGAGCACCCGAAACAAGACTATGACATTGACCTCATGCCAAACACAACCAATGTCACCCCACATGCTTCACTAGCTCCAACAGTTCCCAAGTGAGCAAGGGGATATTTTTCTCCTTGAGGATAATCTAGGAATATATGTGTATACCATATCCTTTGATGAGTCACAAAACAAAGTTGAACAAGAATGTAGAGCGCACACCCCGGATGAGCATGTATCGCTTGCAGAATTTTAATAACGGGTGATTATGTCAGATGTATGAAAACATCCAACTGCCTTGGCTAATGCTACAAAGGATTATGCCAAAGCCACGAGCTCAAGTGTGAAGTTCTTGATAGTAGAAAGTGAGCGCATGGCTAAAGAATTGTAAGCAACCAAGAAAAGAGAGGAAAAATCAATAGTATCCACCAGTGTAGAGATGAAGAAATTGATATTCGCTAAAGTATCAACTATTGAGATAGTCATGTGGTGATTGTATGATAGGTTCATCACTGTGCAAAGATAGTTGCTCATCTACATGGTCATCAACACCGTTGCACCAAGATAGCGCGAACACTCACAGATATACATGTCATTGTTGATCATGTATAGAAATGAACAATGAGGTACAAGGGAGCCCCACTTCACTTGCACAAGATGATGAAGCCACATGTAGAGTTGGACAAAGCACACATCCAGAGTCTGATCCAAAAATATGAGGAACTCCTACCGCTCATCACCAATATTGTGGCTTCATATGCACGGTTGTTGAGAAGTTTTGATATCGTGGTGAGAAATTATGGCACCCTGTCAATCAGAACACTCACCGAAGCAAAAAACAATAACCAAGTCTGACTAGAGCTTGAAGTGTAATTTGATCAGTTGATGCTCGTGGCCACCAACACAGATATGCAAGTTAGCATGGATAACATGTGGATGTATATCGTTTGTTCGACCGTGCTCAAGACCAAGTTGTGTATGTTACAGGACGAGTTGGACAAAGGTTCCAAATTACTATACCCGAAAGCGATGAAGGAAAGAGGTCATTTATACGAAGACATCATCAAAGAGTATGCGAACACCATTGCACACTACCAAGCTTGGCATCAGTTCGTCATCGAGGATCATGGAGAGAATGTTGATGAGTTGGTCTTTCTACAACCATCTGAGTCTTAGTGTTGTCTTATATGGTTGACTCAAGCCCATTTTTGTCCCACATTGGTATATGTGGAAAATGTATTATTATTGTAAACATGATGTAAAGTGAAATTTCATGTGTCATTAGTGGAATGCAAGAAATCATATCCAATGTAAGGAGTTATGTGTAATGAAGTTGAAGAGTCATTAGGGTAGTTCAAGAATAACAAAGGGGAATGTCAAGGGTCACACCACCCTTTGCTATAAATAAAACCTCATAACTCATAGGACATGCTTTTGGGAGCCAATATTTTTCTAGGAATTTCTTAGAGAAGAGCTTGGAGAGTACTTTGATGAGCCTTGGCTTCTCCATAGTGAAAAGAGAGTACATATATTTGGAGCAGCAGGTGGTGTTGACTGTAACATTCCACTATTGGGGATAGTGGTTGTCATGGTTGTATGTATGGACGAAAATTTCAATTTTGTATAATATAATAGAGTCACCATCTTCATGGATATTTTGTTATTGTAGTTTGACTATTCTGGTCACTTTAGCAATTTTTGTTGTTTAAATTATGCATTTGTGTATGAACTATTTCGTATATGATTGTATGAATCTTGTTGAAGTCGTGTTGTTGGTTTAACCCATAACTTTGAATTGTCAACTATTCTTCTTTCTAGCTTGTGATGTCATTGAACCCATGTTTTCCTTTAAGGTTGCATGCTATTATAGGCTTCTAAGGGATACACTTATTTTCCCCATCCATGTGTTAGAACCCCCATCCATCTCACTCGACTCATTGCAACATCACACACTGGCTTCTGATAAAGATATCTTGCTTACCTCTGTGAGCTATCACAGTCAAGGCATAGCATTACTAGCCCACTACTGGGACTCCTACTCCAAACGATCTGAGGTCTAGTTGGGACTTCTTATCGAGGAGATCCCCTGACATGATAACGGGTCCAACACCGTCAACATTTCTAGCACTAGAAGGAGGGAAACATGACAAGGTGAGTCCTCAAATTCTATTTCAAATATCTGCACATCTTTCATGACTAAATTTATAATTTGTCCTCTGAGATGCATGTCTTATGGAAACGAGTTTGAAATCTTGGAGGATCTTTGGAATGACTTGTCACAAAACACATGCAAAGGTGAAGTTTGAATAGCCTAGCTTAGACACAAAGTTGTCTTTTCCAGTCTTTGTCATAGGTATGGTATCTATGAGGATTACATGACATGCTCATTGTTTGCATTCACACTTTGAGGGCACCCATTGTAATGGTGTGTCACACAACCTGATTAATCTATTCACTCTCTTAATAATTTCATTATAGAGGTGGACCTTTCTTTCCATCATTTTTATCATAAAGCACTTAACAAAAAAATTATGGAATTACGTAAAGCTCATGATAAATCCTTGTCGCAATTTTGGGAATGCTTTCATAATCTTGCATTTCAATTCCCAGAGGATAAAATTAGCTAGAAATTTCTTCGTGAAAGGCTTTAGTATCTTCTTCACATATCTAAAACTCCACAAGTGTTAGAATCATTCATGTAGGTTTTAACCCGTACAAAAATTACCTGCATACGAATTCTAGAAAACAAAAATAAACAAAGGTGAGAGCATAACACATAAAACAAATATACACAGATATTTTCCCCTGGATCCTAAAACTAGGACTACCAGCTTGATTTTTCATATATTCCTTTCAATGTTACAATATATTTATATACATGCTGAAGCATCTAATACCATGGACTGAAAATCATTGCGCCAAAAACCATATGCGAAAACCATGCAGAAAACCATAGGTAGGTTCACCCCACCTAATATATGGTCCAAAACAAAATTCCCCGTTGCGCTACCTTGAACCCCATAGAGGGGGGCTACCCATCCCCTCAAACCCCCTGTGACCCCCCCACTGTGAAATTGGCACAACAAAGGGGGGGTTCCATCCCTCTTCTCACCCCTTGGTTGACTAGGAAGGCTAGTCATGGAAAGAATATAACACAACCCAACAATTCGAACCTCTTCCAAACTGCCTCGGTGTTAGAGCTGCCAAATCCAAGATCACTGTCACAAGTGATTGTCCATCCTCTTCTCATAAAATAGCTATAGCCCCATAGTGCGAGGCGGGAGAATGTATGCACCCATCCGTTGAACTATAAAATCCTCCCACCCCACCTGTTCTTGATTTTTGCGTAGATTTGGCTTGCAAGATTGTTGGTTCTCATGTGGACTTGTTCCCTCAACCTATGTCCCTATGTTCTATTGATCCTCTGGATTGTATTATGTTGTGTTCTCCTGTTCTAGACCCCACACTTGCTGTTCATAAGGATCAATTTGTCGATGGATTTGGTGTTGAGTATCCAACCTACTTTATGATGAGTATGTGTGGGAATCTGAAGAATAACCCGTGGTGAAGGATGACCTCGTTTTTTCCGCACCTCATCCACTTTTCCCTGACATATTTGGTGAATCTACCATTGTTAATTTTCCATGTGAGAATTCATTCCCAGATTCATCTACTTACGATCATTCAAGAAACACACCAGATGTCATTCTATCATTGTAGAGCAGAGAGGACACATATTTCCTTGTAAATCCACTGAATATTTCATCTGTCATTTCTGGAAATACAGAGAGTGAACATTCTTGTTTCTCATCAACCCCTCTATATTATTTGTTAGATCATTACGATGTCGATGAACATATCAAATTTTCTAATCATGGTTGTCGTGATCTGTTTACTCCTTTATTCGATCACAATGTTGATTCATTCACTGTTGACGTTTCTAAGCCACCCGTCTTTGATGATTTACCTGCTGATGAAGTTGAAACCCCTCAAGATGTTGAGGCACTTCAGCTCGAGCTGATGGGTACGCTAGGTCCTCGCTATCTTGCAGTCAATTCCACTTCAGATCAAATATTTGTTGAAAAACCCGACGCTCCTCACTCACTCTCTTATTTACATTGAAGATCAATCTAATTCATAGATGTCACATCCTCCACCAGAATTACATGATCGCATTGCTCATGCATTGGAGGAATCATACACAACGAGAATTCTTGCTAAACATCAGTTGTCTTTATTTCTTATTTTTTCTTGTTTGTCATTATCAAAAGAGTGTACATGCTTATTATTTGTGTGTAGTGTGTTCCATAACCATGATAGGTCCACAGAATGTTTACCTTGCACTTTTACTCTTTTCTCTTCTGTTGATGTTTTTAAACTCAGAGAATTTTGGTATTTACCATTTTATCTTTCCTTTTTGATGGTTTACATGCTTATCTTTCTTGTTATCTAGGCCTTCACTAACATGGGTCAACCAATGCACTGGTGGCTACATTGGAAATATCACTTTATGTGAGTAGGCCCATGCATTGTTTAGTTTGTGAGCAGGAGTAGTGTTTTATTCTTGTTTTTCTTTGTTTGCATGCTTACTTTATTCACTTTGTTTGCATTTATTGTTTTCTTTCTTTACTTTCTTTCTTTTATTTGCTTTACTTATGCTCTTTGCTCATTTGTTTTGTTTGTTTATTTTTCACCCATGGGTTTAGTTTCTTATGAAACCATGTGTCTCTCCTGAGACAAGTAAGGTACAAGAAGACTTGTAAAACTACCAACACTTGGTAATTTGTTGTCCTCTCTCTTTATGAAGATCTTGTTGTCTTCAGTCAATGATATCCTGAAGGATAATACATTCTCTTCAAAGTGAACCGGGGTGAAAACACAATGCTTCCACTTTTAACTAGTACCACCTACTCTAATCGGTTACTTTGTGTTAACCCTTGTCAGCTCAGTCAAGTAGAGTAAGGTGAGGGGGAAAAGCTTAACAAGTATTGTCAAAGGTATATATTAAATACTTCTCTGAAGGGAAAACCTCTTCTTCTCTCAATAAGTCAGGATCCCTCTTTCGCTTCTGAAATAAATAAGTGCCTATGCACATTTCTTTGGAAAAAAAAAAAGGAAAAAAGAAAAAAATAAGTTGAAAGAAGAGAAAGGATTCATGTGCAAAGAGGTTATGTAAGTAACTTTGTCGATGTATTGACCAGGTTCACTGGCACCAAAGTGATTCTTGTGTTCCTGCATGACTCCGCTAGGGTACTATCCAGACTTGCTGGCAGTAGAGCAGTAATAGAGATGAAAGTAAGACTCTTACATATATGTCACTTGTGCACCAAAATACCCCTTATTCCCAATCGAAATAATTGATCTCACTTGGCTTGGTATGTGTGTTGACTGATCAAGAGAATGGTAGGGACTATATCTTTAACTCAAGCATAGTGTTGAAGCCATGACGATCAAAGAATCGAACAATACTTCTGAAGGAGTTAGACTCACTTTCACGAAAAAGGTCCATACAAAGAGTTTGGTTTATACCATTGTGTTGCCAATGTTGTAGCGGTAAAACCACCTTCCAAAATTTTCCCTTCACTTCGTTTTGGAGCCTCCCTCTTCGAAATCATAGTAGCTTTCCTGCACTAATCATGTACATGTATTTATTTGATTTTATCTATCACTTAAAAAATTCACTTACTCATTTCATCGACTAACCACAAGCTGAACCAAAACTTGGTTCACATCCAGTCTTTGTGTTCTTTAGGAAAACTATGCAATCCTGGAGGGTAGTCTATATTCCCCTCAGGAATTGTGCACAACAACCTAGTAGCTACCCTGCACTCAGAAATTGAAAAGAGCAGGCCAACCAACCTTACTCTGGGAAATTACATAGAGCAAGCCAGCAAGTGCTACTCCCCATAAATGTATAGAGCAGGCCAATTGGCACTACTCTCCAAAAATGCGTAGAGCAAGCCAACAAACTTTCTTTGGAAAATTGTGTAGAGCTGGCTAGCCAGCCAGGGCCACTCAACCTAGAATCAACGTAGAAGCTTTTCCCTTAGTGAATGTTTGTTTCATGTGGTGTTAAGTTGCTTGGTTCTCTCTAGAATTTCACAATCCTTCCTTGTATAGTGGCAATCTTTTCTCGAAAAAGAAAAAAGAAAAAAGTGAAAAAGGTATCCTTAAATTTTAGGGATGTATTTTTAGCAGTAGGAGTTACATGGAAAGTCGATTTTAGAAACTTCCCACCAAGTGTCTTTTTCCTAGATTTGTGGCAAGCATGTCATAAACCCTAAGTTCACCAAATATATTTAAATGATGCCTCATAGCTCATTCTTCACATTCGATCTTGGATCTCTAGCATTCCCGAGGCATCTAAGAACCTTCAACATAGTTGACACAATTTTTTTGGATAAGTTTTGCTTTTGATGTCTTTTGCCACTTTTTATTTCTCGGCCTATATGAGTTTTTTTTCCTTGTTTTTTGAATGACTTCTCACGATTATTTTTTTTTTAACTTGTAGAAGTGTTGTTTTGAGTTTTTCATTGCATTTCCTTAGTATCGCATGCATAACACTATTTATGCACTAACAACCATCATTGCAGTGACTCTCTTCATGAGATTCATGATTTTGTCATTTGAATTATTTCTGCACTTACCTGAATTTCATGCATTTCTATTCACTCAGATATGCACCAGCTTTGCACACATATTCAATCCTTCGCGTTTTCAGGTTTCCCTTAGGAAAATCTGGGTTGTCTTGGCCACGATCGTGCTTCTCCTGGCATGCAATGCATGTTCTTGGTAGTCAAGGCTCTGCCTTTCCTCTAGGAATTTCACAAAGGCTGCCCACACTGGCTCCCAAAAGTGTTTTGCACAATATTGGGAGGTAATGACCCGGTCCTGCCCACTGGAACTGCACATTGCGCAGTTTCAACTAGTAACCCAACTTGACTGATTTGTGCATTGTGTAGTTTTAGTCAAGATCTCTAGAATACACATTTCATAGTTCCATTCAACAGTGAGCCTCACTAGTAGTGGAGACTGTGAAATGCATAGTTCTAGCCGATAGTCTCTCAACCTCCTAGAGTCAATGTTGCGTAATCTTTCCGAGGAGTCACCCAATTTGTTGCCTGATTGATTCTTGAGTTTCTTTATCTTTTTTAGTTGTCATTTCCTTGTTGTGAGTGTCCTCTCTATCTCTAGCTACCATAGGTTTTTGAGAAGCTTCTCAGTAGTATAGTTATCATGGCCTCCAAGTGAGCTGGATCAAAAGTCACAGTTGAAATCAGTACTGGAGATGTGGTTGAGCAGGTGTATATGAGCTTGCCCATTTACACATATACACATTTTTTCATTGAGAAAGACATCAAGATGACATGGAAAGACATCAACACTATTTTCACAAACAAATTTGAGGATAATCTGGAGGACCGACAAGTCTATGTAAACATGCATAAGTCAAGATTGTACAAGGTTGCATCCAGGTATCCCACCTTCATGTGTGTGGATGTGATCCATTGGATTGTCTGACACAATGATCTTGAGGCGATGATACTAAGTAGTGTCAATGGAGTAGATCTTTCTACCTTCAGGATGGAAGATTATCAGCAAATGTATCACTTTTTGTAGCCGGTGAACATGATGGATGCACCGTTCTACACTTGCAACAACAACACAAACACAAGAGACATCTTGAAGACTTGGGTAAGGGATCCATCAAATTTCAGGACAACACCCAAATAAATATTTAATACAAAGACAATTAGGAAGGCTTAACAACTCTTGGTCATCTTCGTAAGTAGCTTGTATGCTCAAGAGAGTATAGAGACCTTCGTGCATAGTTGGGTTGTTATGTTGGATCAACTGGAAAGTGAAGGAAAACATTTCAAATGGTCTAGCATGTTGGATATGCAGCTGAAAGTGCATGTATCAAATTCTTGGAGTCTGCCCAAGGATCAACAAGAAATATTATTCATGCCTGCCTACCTGCTCGATGTAATTTGTGCCCGCCAATGATTTCCTAGCATGGGTTGGGCATGGACACCTTCAAAGAATATTGTGAACGTATATTGTAAATTTCTCTCAGAATGTAGCTACCGAGGAGTCCTAGTTAGACTATCTGACCACTTCATCACCCCTTTATACACAATGATCTTTGAAAAAGATCCACCTTGCATGTCTGAGGTAGAAATGGAGGCATTGTTGAACATTACAGATCAGTACACCTTACCTAATGGAACTTTCATCAAGATGTACAACACAGAGTAATATTCGTATTTGTTGCCAAAGTTTTCCATGGACATGCTGGCCATGTAGGAGGTTGCATACAACATCTCGATAAGGTTATCAGCCAGATTGCACAAGAAGAATAATGCACCATGGCCTATCCTTCCTTTGCAGATTGAGTCATACGCGATCCAGAGTTTGAAAGAAGTGGATGCTAAGGTCGAGGATTTCGAGAAATTTTATTTTGAAATCAGGAGTTTCAATATGTACGATCCACATGGCTCATGTAAGGACCATTATGTTAGAGTGTACTATTCCTGGATCCATGGGGCATGTCATTGGCCAAAGGAAGATCCATGGACATATTCTATAGCTCCTCCAACCTCAATGAATTGGTCATCATGGTAGTAGAGTGGATATCAGCACTCAAGGCAACAACACCATAGGGAACAACAACAACAATGACAACAAGTAGCAAATAGACACAAGACAAAGGCAACAGGAAGATTTCCGAAAGTGCATAGGCACAAAAAAGCTACATGTTTAAGGAAGACCCACTTGTGGAAAGAGTAGCTTTAGAGATAGAAGAAAAGAGGCTAAAACATGAGAAGAGAAGAGATAAGAAAGGGAGAGATAAGAAAAGGCTAGAAGAGACAAAGAGGAAGTTTCAGGAAGTAGAGAAGAATCTCAAAGAAGAACAATAGTTGCGTAGAACACAAAAGGAAGCGCAGCAGGAATAGGAACAGGAACAGGAACAAGAAAACGAGGAATTGCAAGGCACACAGACAACAAAAACTAGGTTGATACAGGTTGAAGACTCAAAACAAACAACAAATGAGGAACAAGGTGATTAGCCATGGGAACAAGAACATTCTGAGTAGGATGAACCGATAGTAGAAGAGATGGGCACAAAGATGGAGCAGTCAGAACCGGATCAGGACACCGACCTCATGCTTAAAGCAACAAAGGTCACCCCATAGGCTTCACCAACTCTAATAGCAGAGTAAGTCCCAAGTGAAAAAGGGGACATTATTCTCCTTGATGATAATCTAGGAATAGATGTGTACAACACAGAGTTGTACAACATGTAGAGCGCACATCCCGAATGAGCATGCATCACATGTGCACTTTGAAGAACAATTAATTATGTGTTATATGGAATTTGCATCTATAGATAAACACATTTTCCCTAGGTGGTTGACTACACCTAGAACAACATAAAGAAAGTAGTTTAACCTTTTCTTATAGAAGATAGATGAGATGGAGGAAATTACTTGTAGTCTTTTGCTTTCTTGATCTCTTTTGAATTGCTCCTATCACTCCCACTTGAACTAATTCTTCTCAAAAGGTACTTGTGTCAAGAGAAAGAAAAACAACAAATGATCAAAGAATAGATGATCTATCTACTATAAAACAATGGAATTGAAGACACTGAAACGCATAATCATCATAGATATGAACAATAATATGAGAAAAGGAATAAACTCTTTATTAATGTAGAAGGAAGAGTATCACCCAATACAGTTCGATCATGTGCCACTCCTCCAGCTTCAGTCCAACCCTCGCCACATCAAAAGCACACCATTCCAACAATATAACATTGCTTGATATGAACTCAAATCTCAAAACAACATAATTTCTCTACAATCTTCAAATTCTATCCCCTTGATCACTATGATGAGTGCTTAATTTATAGGAAATGGAGGTGGTTTTTTCATAAATGAGGGTATTGAATGGCATTCCAAACTCGAAGTGAGTTTCCATGGAGCAAGGAATGAGAGGATAGGATGTTAATGGATCCTTAGCCTATCCAATTTCGAGCTCATAGGTGGAGATAAGAGATGGGATCCTTCTAGAATCATCTAGAATGAATGAATATTCCCAGAACCCTATGCAAATTTTTCTCAATCTCACCCAGCAAAGGTCAAAGAGGGTCTAAGTGCACTGTAGCACAGGTCATAGTGGGTTTGCCTACTCTACAACATAGTTACCCCTAACCAAGGCCGCGTTGGTGTCCCAAGGAGGCATTTTAGCAAGGCTTCATGCCAGGAAACTTTCATAGAAGGAGGCATTCAATGTGTTGACTTGTCTAGGGCATGTAACTACTAAATTAAGGTTTGATGAGTGCTAATGGTATTGATCTGAATGTCAGGAGTGATGTGCCCAAATAGACTTGTAACAGTTGCCCCCTAAAGCAAGAAATCGCAAATGATAATGTCGAGGGATATGCTTTATGATGTGACGAAGAGGAACTGAAGTGGATGGTGACCTGCATCGATTACAATACATAATATCATGATATTTTGGATTTTACATGAATTGCTGAGGGAAGGCATAACCATACTCAACATATAAAATTTTCATTACATGTACATAGATAGTCATGTACTAATATAGACCCATGATAGGATGACCATCCGTGTAAAGCCATTTTATGGATGATTTAGTACTCTCCTGAAATCGCAGCTCAGATGGATGAAACTAGATCTAGGGTCTTCCATCTCATCCAATTGTTCACTCAAGTATGAGTCTAACCATGTGAATATATGATTTCAAGTCGAACATGGGAAGACATCATTTGATTACCAGCAAATGATGTAAGCCATTAACAGATGCAAGAGAAATCACTGACAATGATAATGATTCTCAAAGGCACTACAGTACATTTTCCATGGTGTGAATAAATGTTTTGATGTCAAACACTATACAAAGTCTTTTGGTCGAAGGCCAATGATGTCAACCTTTTGCCAGAAGCGAGAAACTTTCCATTAATGTATGCAAGCCTCAAGGCACTGGATGGGTGTTTCTAAATCAACTTCTTAGATAATGTGCTGATGTCAACAAGAAGTGACTCGTCGTAGGAGGGCATTGATGTATCCCACATCAACAACATGAAAGGAGTGTAATGATTTTGGAGACAGAATGTGACTAATGACACAAGGTTTACGAATGGCATTAAGAAAATGAAGGTATATGAGTATTGCAAAGGATGGAGTTTACTGAGTGAATTCTCTTGAACATGTCGAGGACACGAATAAATTGGAAGCATTGACACAAAACCAAAGTGATGGATGGTGTGATATACCATAGGTATGATAAAAATCAAGCAGATAACCCAACCCAAATAGTAACGGAGATCAAGTGAAAGTGTCATGTTTAAGAGAGACTTGCTACCATAAAGTGGTTTATCCCTTTTCCCATTTTCCCCAGTCATTACTAACTAGTACCTCTTTATTTTTTAACAATCTTGAGGAGGATAACATATGCTTGTAGTGTAATTCCACCCTTCGAGTGAATCCATCACTATTTGATGTTTTAACAAGTCTAGCGAAGGTGAAACTTGCTCTTGTCATGATAGACAAGTTTGTCACTATTTGATGTTTTAATGAGTTTAACGACAATGAGAATTCAGTCTTTTTCATGTTTAGAGAGTTTGAAAAGGGACAAAAAGAAAACTCCACCAATTCTTTTTCGTAAATTTGTCTCTCAAGTTTGATAAAGAATAAAATAATACAAGAGAGAACCTATTGACCATGTTCGATCAACGTATTCCTTTTTCGTAAATAATCTATCTTTTTCTACAAAAGGGTTAAACTTATACTGAGTAGATGTCATTTCCAATCTGTTAACGAGCTGAAAAGAACAAGCATTCAAAAATATTTTCATATTTCGAGAGTCTGAAAAGAGCTTAAAGAGGACTCCACTTAGAGGAACGAGTGGTGTCTAGGATAGAAACTAATTCCGGTGATTTTGGAACTTCTAAAAAAATGTTGATTTATTTGAAGAGGCTGGCTAATAAGAGGACTCATTGCAACCGTTCCTCAAAAAGGCTAAAACAACCAAGTGAAAGCATATGATTGACCAAGAAGATAATGATGATGGAAGGAGAAAAACCAAGGCTCATATGATGGAAGAGGTTGATAGAATGGCAATCACGAGGGTTAAAATGGAGATGGGTTCATTTTACACAAGCTTGAGCCATAGGGAGCTATGCTTGCATTTAGTTTCATGTTTACACAATATTGAAATGAAAAACTATGCTTGGATTCAAGTTACATGCCCCTAGCATGATGACTTGATTATATGGAATTTTCATTTATCGATAAACACATTTTCCCTAGGTGGGTGACTATACCTAGAACAACAGAAAGAAAGTAGTTTAACCTTTTCTTATAGAAGATACATGAGATGGAGGAACTTACTTATAGTCTTTCACTTCCTGGATCTCTTTTGAATCGCTCCCATCACTCCCACTTGAACTAAATACACTCAAAAGGTACCTATATCAACAGAAACAAAAACAAGAAATGATCAAAGCATACATGATCTATCTATTATAAAACAATGGAATCGAAGACATTGAAACACATATCATCACATATATAAACAATAATATGAGAAAAGGAATAAGCTATTTATTAATGTAGAAGGAAGAGTATCTCCCAATACAATTCAATCCTGTGCCACTCCTCCAGCTTCAGTCCAACCCTCATCACATCAAAAGCACACCATTCTAGCAGCATAACATTGCTTGACATGAACTCAAATGTCAAACCAATAGAATTTCTCTAAAATCTTAGATTCTAGCCCCTTGATCACTATGATGAGTGGTCAATTGATAGGAAATGGAGGTGGATTTTTCATAAAAGAGGGTACTGAATGGCCTTCAAAAACCACAATGATGGATCTCGTAAAATCTCGGTCGATTCTTTCACTTGGTCTCGTATATGAACCTTCATTCTATCCACCTTATAAGCATGAGTAGTCTACTTAGGTGAATGTAATGAAGCTTAGGGGGCATGCACCTAGAATCAAGTCATCATGATGGGGGCATGTAAATTGAATCCAAGCATAAATTTTCATTTCAAGATTATGTAAACATGAAATTGAATTCAAGCATAGTTCCCTATGGTTCAAGATTGTGTAAAAATGAACCCATCTCCATTTTAACTAGATTATCCCTCTTTTGTTTTGTTATGTTATTTTGTTTAAAATAAAATTAATTGATGGTGGATAACATCCTCCACGTCACTCCTTCATTGATCTTAGGTTGATACATATGGAAAGAACTCTGGAGTCCACTGATGAAGGAATTACTTTTGATGGGAATCCTAGTCCTTTTCCTCGTTTTGGAAATATTGATGCTCCTTATATGGCTACATTGTCCCCTCCAGAACTTACCATCGGCTTGCCGATATGGTTTCCAAATTTTTATATGGAATTTTCATCTATGGATAAACAAATTTTCCCTAGGTGGGTGACTACACCTAGAACAACATAAATAAAGTAGTTTATCCTTTTCTTATAGAAGATAGATGAGATGGAGGAACTTACTTGTAGTCTTTTGCTTCCTTGATCTCTTTTGAATTGCTCTCGTCTCTCCACTTGAATTAAATCTGTTCAAAAGGTACCTGCATAAAGAGAAATAGAAACAATAAATGATCAAAGCATACATGATCTATCTACTATAAAACATTGGAATCGAAGACATTGAAACACGTAATCATCACATATATGAATAATAATATGAGAAAAGGAATAAAATATTTATTAATGTAGAAGGAAGAGTATCACCCAATATAGTTCGATCCTGTGCCACTCCTCTAGCTTCAGTCTAACGCTCACCACATCAAAGCACAACATTCTAGCGACATAAAATTGCTTGAAATGAACTTAATTCTCACACTAACATAATTTATCTACAATATTTAGATTCTAGCCCCTTGATCACTATGATGAGTGCTTAATTTATAGGAAATGGAGGTGGTTTTGTCATAAATGAGGGTATTAAATGGCCTTCCAAACTTGGAGTTAGTTTCCATGGAGCAAGGGACGAGAGGATAGGAGGTTAATGGATCCTTAGCCTAGCCAATTTCAAGCTCATGGGAGGAGATAAGAGATGGGATCTTTCTATAATCATCTAGAATGAAGGAATATTCCTAGAACCTTATGCAAATTTTGCTCAATCGCACCCAGTGCAGGTCAAAGAGGGCCTAAGTGCACTGTAGTGTAGGCCACAGTGGGCCTGCCTGCTCTGTAGTGTAGTTACCCCTGACCAAGGTTGCGTTGGTGTCCTCAGGAGGGATTTTAGCAAGGATCTAGGCCAGGAAACTTTCATAGAAGGAGGCATTTAATGTGATGACTAGTCTAGAGCATGTAACAACTGAATTAGGGTTTGATGAGCCCTAATGGTATTGATCTGAATGTCGGGAGTGATGTGCCCAAATAGAATTATAACATTATTTCATATGTATGAAGAAATCCAGTTTCCTTGGTTGATGCTAGAAAGGCTTATGCCAAAGAGACGAGCTCAAGTGTGAATTTCTTGATAGCAGAACATGAGCGCATCGCTAAGGAATTGCAAGAAGTTAGGCAAAGAGAGGAACAATAACCATCATCTGCCACACTAGAGATGAAGAAAGAGATAGTTGCTAAAGGATCGACTCTTGAGACAGTCATGCAGAGACTATATGATAGGTTCATCATCGTGCACAAGGGAGTTGTCCATCTACATGGTCATGAACAACACTACACTATGATATTGGACACACATAGATAAACATGTTTCTATTGATCATTTACATTCATGGAAAATGATGTACAAGGGAGCCCCACTTCATTTGCACAAGATGATGAAGTGGAAGGTAGAGGTTGACAAAGAGCGCATCTAGATTTTGGTTTGCAACTATGGGGAACTCCCACCGCTCATCACCAATATTGAGGCTTCGTAGGCACAGTTGTTCAAGAGTTTGGATGTCGTGGTGAGAAAGTATTACACCCCGTCAATCAAAACACTCACTAGAGCCAAAGAGAAGAACCAAGTCTGAATGGAGCTTGATGCGTACTTTTATCAATTGATTCTCATGGTCACTAGTGTAGATTTGCAATTCAACATGAATAACATCTGGATGTATATTGCCTGTATGGCCTTGCTTAGGACCAAGCTACGCATGTTACAGGAAAAGTTGGAAAAAGTTTCCAAATCAGTACACTAGGAAGCAATGGAGGCAAGAGTTCATTTCCAGGAATACATCATCAAAGAGTACGTGGATGCCATTGTGCACTACCAAGCTTGGCATCAGTTCATCACTAAAGTTCATGGAGAGGATGTTCATGAGTCAATCTTTCTACAACTGTTTGTGTATTATTATTGTCTTATCTCGTTGATTCAAGTCCATTTTTTTCCCACATGGGTATATGTCGAAAATGTATTATTATTGTAAACATGACGTAAAGTGAAATTCCAACTGTCATTAGTGGAATGAAAATAGTCGTATGCAATGTAAAGAGTTATATGTAATGAATTTGAAGGGTCATGAGGGTAGTCCAAAAGTCACAAAGGGGAATGTCAAGGGTCATGCCACTGTTTGCTATAAATAAAACCTCATAACTCATAGAACATGCTTTTGATAAGAATTTCTTAGATAAGGGTTTGGAGAGTATTGTGACAAGCCTTGGCTTCTCCATAGTGCAGAGTGAGTACATTTCTTTCGAGGAGTAGGCAGAAATGATTGTAACATTCCACTATTTGGGCTAGTGGTTGTCATGGTTGTATGTATGGATGGAACTTTCACTTTTATATAATATAACAGAGCCAACATATCTTCATGCATATGTTTTTATTGTAGTTCAACTATGTTGGTTACTTTAGCAATGTATGTTGTTTAACTTATGAATTTGTATATGAACTATTTCATATATGATTGATTGTATGAATCTTGTTGAAGTCGTGTTGCTGGTTTAACCCATCACTTTGGATTGTCTACTATTCTGCTTTCCAACCTGTGATGTCATTCAACTCTCATGTTCCTTTTAGCCTACATACTATTATAGGCTTCTAAGGGATACACTTATTTCCCCCCTCCATGTGTTAGAACCCCCATGCAGCTCACTTGACTTGCTGCAAGGTCACACACTTGCTTCCAACAAAGATATCTTGCTTACCTCTATGCGCTATAGCGGTAAGGCATAGATTTATTACCCACTGCTGGAACTCCTACTCCAAACAGTTTGAGGTCTAGTTGGGACTTCTTGCGAGGAAAATCCCCTCACATGTTGGCGGGTCTAGTACCGTCAACACACTATTTGATGGTTTGTCACCAGCATTTTCTCCATAGACTGACAACAAGGGATGATGTGAGCCTATGGACCACACTTCTTATACTTTGAGAATGTGAGGGAAATCTCTAAGAAGTTGGTTACCCTTACAAATATTGCAAGGGAATTTAATTTTGGAGGGCCTTTTGGAAGGTTTATCATCATTAACTACATTCATAGCAATGGTTGCTTGGTTTCCCCCTTCCTTATTTTACTTCTTATTATTCATTATTTTCTTCTTCTTCTTAGACTCCCGTTACTAGCATCAATACTTGGATGAGGATAGGAAGAACAAAGGGGGGAAGAGAAATTAGGAAAAGAAGGAAAAGGGTAAACTTGAGGATCAAATTGAGGTTAGTTTTGCTTAGGTGGAGGACTCAGTTGTAAAGTAATTTGGACATTCGAAACCAAGGAGGTTGAAAAAAACCAAACACGTAAACCTATGGTAAATTTGAGAAGGGACAATGTGGCCATATAAGGAGCACCAATATTTCAAAAAAATGGAAAAGGACCAGGATTCCCATCAAAAGGGTTTTCTTGACTAGTACACTCCAAAACTATTTCCAACAAACTTAACCTAAGATCTAATAAGGAATATAAAGTGAGTTAATTAAGTGATTTTAAAAAGTAAAACACAAACAAAAATAAAGGGAGATAACTAGGAATATAAGTATTACCAAGTCACTGTGAACTACAATATACAGCTAGGTATGTGTCGATAATCTCCCAAATGTTGTGTTTGGTGTATCACATATGACAAGGTAGCCAACTCAGTTACATATTGTAGGTTTTCAACCTAGCGGGGACTTCCAAAATATACCCGAAGGTAGGTGGAAGTGCAGTACGTAGTAGTGTTGTATAATGCATAACCATATGATGGAGGAATTCTGATATACTCATTTTACATGGAGCATCATCCTATATACCTCAAGGTATGTGTAAGAACATTTTGATATACATTGATCTACGTGGAAAACCAACCATCCTTGGGATGTAACGCTGACAAGTAATGACAACTCCTATGTTTAGAGGCATTAGAACACCTCTTCTAGCCTATACCATTAAATGTGTCATTAATGTTCCAAATTCTCCTTAGGTTAATTAATAAATTTTAATGTTGATATTAATTAAGGTTTCAGTTACAAGGCTCAAAGTGACTTCACTTGAACACCTAAAA
The DNA here is from genome assembly GCA_000404065.3 of Pinus taeda. NCBI lineage: Eukaryota > Viridiplantae > Streptophyta > Pinopsida > Pinales > Pinaceae > Pinus > Pinus taeda. Next base: position 146,435 of record APFE031098216.1, read on the forward strand.
TGCAACTAGCATGAGAAATAAATATTTTCATTTAATGAAGATCTAAATAAAGAAGGGAAGGAGTTTCAATTCAATCAATGAAAAAAAATATCCCAAACAAGACCTTCAATACACTTCCAATTTCATAAGTTCAAACCCCTATTCAACAAAAAGTTTGTATTTTTTTTTGGTTTTTGAATTTTCGAAAGGTAAACAAAAATTAGATTATGAGAAGATTGTTAAAAAAAATAAATCAAACATATTACAATTGTAATATGAAATATATTTTGATGAATCAATAACCAAGCCAAATCATAACAAGCTCGAAATCACAAGAAAAAAATGATTTCCTATCAAAGAGCAATCAAACTCAAGAACTACACAAGTTGTTCACTTTACAGATACCTTGGATAGGCCAAAGACTTAGGAATACACTACAAACAATATAGATTCCAAATCAAGACAAGAAAACCCTATTTTTCGCATTTTACAACCATCATCGCAGGTAAGCTATAGACACTAGCGCGGTGTTTTATTATTTTATTGCAATTTACAAGAAGGAAACATGGCATGAGTTGCACTTTTAGAGAAGGAAACGTGAGATGAATGTGATGAGTCACACTTTTATAGAAGGAAAAGTGAGATGAGATGCACTGTTACAGAAGGATAAGTGTGATGGGTCTTATATGCATGGAAAATGAGGCAAAAAACCTTTGCAAACTAAAAATCCAATTTTCTAAGGCCAAAATCCATGACAAATAAAACCACTAAACAACATCATGTTACCCAATGGAGTCGCTAAGTTTTTTTGTAGATAATTTATTTCTGCGGATAGAAGAAATATCCCTATAACTAGTTATGGAAATGGGGTTACAAAATATCTCCCTCTGTAAAGTTAGCAAAATCAATTTTGGACTACGCCATCACATTCAACTCATCGAGGTATTTCTAGAAATATAAACTTTATTGAAATATGCCTTAGAAATCAATAGTTTTGGACATTTAGAGTTTGGCCTTTATAACCATGGCATGTCAACAAGGTTTACACCTGATGCTAACTTGAGGACCATGTGGTCCTACCCTATCAATGATGACCTCCACATTTTTGAGAGCCATCCTTTAAAATAGATCATCAGTAGGGTAATTCCTATGAGGGTCCATAATCTGATTTTTTCATTAAACAACGGAGATATTCCATGTCTCGTGGATCCCACCCACAAAAATCACAACTAAGAGACACTTTCTCTCATTCCTATCACAAACATCAATCATTCACCTCAATTCTTGGTTGATTTCTCATTTCTCCATTCATGTCAATCATGAACTAAACCTTATGGCGCACCATATTCATACCATGAAACCACAAAGTCATGGCTTCTTCCATGTGTTTATTTTGAATCACTTCAATTCAACAAGGTGGCACCACAATACTCTATTGCTTGGTATCCATGCCACATCACCAATGTTTTGAGTCCTGATGATGTCATATTGACAACATGATCATGTCATAATGCCATGTGTCACTTAAAAGTAGGGTAGTTGGCCCTCCAAAAGGCCCTCTTACCCCTACCACATGTCACATTATCCATGTGTCAAGTCTCCTCCACATCAAACTACCACATAATCCTTGGCCTATGTAAAAGAGTAATCAAACTTGAGAACTACACAAGTTGTTGGCTTTATAGATACCTTGCATAGACTAGAGACTCAGGAAGACACTGCAAACAATATTGATTCCAAATCAATACAAGAAATCCCAATTTTTTGTATTTTCCAAGCATCATTACAGGTAAGCTATAGACACTAGCATGGTGGTTTATTATTTCATTCCAATTTACAATAAGGAAACATGAGATGAGTTAACTTTTAAAGAAGGAAAAGTGAGATGAGATGCACTGTCACAGAAGGATAAGTGTGATGGGTCTTATATGCATGGAAAATGAGGAAAAAAAGCTTTACAAACTAAAAATTCTATTTTCTAAGGCCAACATCCATGACAAGGAAAACCACTAAAGAACATCACGTCACCCAATGGAGTCACTGAGTTATTTTGTGGATAATTTCCTTCTACAAATAGAAGAAATATCCCTAAAACTAGTTATAGAAATGGGGTGACAAAATATCTCCCTTTGTAAAGTTATCAAAATCAAATTTGGACTATGCCATCACATTCAACTCATCGGGATATTTCTAGAAATATAAACTTTATTGAAATATGCCTTAGAAATCAATAGTTTTGGACATTTAGAGTTTGGCCCTTATAACCATGGCATGTCAGCAAGGTTTACACTTGATGCTACCTTGAGGGCCATGTGGTCCTACCCTATCAATGATGACCTCCACGTTGGTTTCCGCATTGTTGGGAGCCATCCTCTAAACTAGATCATAAGTAGGGTAATTATTGTGAGGGTCCATAATGTGAATTTTTCATTAAACAACAGAGATATTCCATGTCTCGTGGCTCCCACCCACAAAAGTCACAACTAAGTGACACATTCTCCCCTTCCTATCACAAACATCAATCATTCACCTCAATTATTGGTTGATTTCACATTTCCCCGTTCATGTCAGTCATGAACTAAACCTTATGGTGCACCATATTCATACCCTGCAACCACAAAGTCATGGATTATTCCATGTGTTTCTTTTGAATCACTTCACTTCAACAAGGTCGCACCACAATACTCTACTACTTGGTATCCTTGCCACATCACCAATGTTTTGAGTCCTAATGATGTCATATTGACGACATGATCATGTCATCCTGTCATGTGTCACTTAAAATTAGGGTAGTTGGCCCTCCAAAGGGCCCTATTACCCCTACCACATGTCACATTGTCCATGTGTCACATCTCCTCCACGTCACACTACCACATAATCCTTGGCCTATGTCCCACTAAGGTCCTGGTCCCACTTGCAAAACTATATTCTCCCATTATAAAATAATTTGGGATCTCCTATGGAGCCCAACTTGCATGCCTCCACATCCTCATGCCCTAGATCCTTCATGATGGAACACAAAATGTTCACCCCCTCATGAACCACAACCACACATTTCATGACTATTGATAGATAGAGTTCTTGTTTCATGACTCCCATTCACCAATGGCATAACAAGGTTACCCTCACCCTAAAAACACCAAGGCACAAATGGGGATTCATTTAGTTAAGAGATAGGAAGGATTCTCTATAAAGTGCTTGTCAACATGATCCAGGTGGATGTTGGTGGCCACCTGCCTATTCCATTTGGACCCCCACCATTGTCTCTTTCAGTTTTTAAGTTTCCTTAATTGTAGCACAATTTACTATTTTTGTTATGCAACCAACTTTCAAAATAGAAGAAAGAGATAGATCAACAACTATAAAAGTAGCCTCTTCAAGGGGGAAACCTCCTTTACATTACACAAATGAACAATTTCTGAATGATACAAATGAAAAGACCTCCTTTCTATATTTAGGAGTCTAAGGGGTCACAATATAATTAGAGCCAACATAACAATAATAATGTAAGGGCAAAACAATAACAATAGTGGGCTTCTATGGGGCACAATAATAATAGTATGGGGACAACATGGGAACAACAATAACAATAAAGGGCTACAATGACAATAATAATAAGGGAATACACTAGTATTATAGGGACATAACATGCCCCTCCTTCAAACAATTATCGCCCTCGACGATTCAGTAGTTCTAGATGCTTCTGTATAAAATTATCATGCTCCCATGTGGCATCTTGAGCGGGTAAGTTTCTCCACTTGATGAGATACTTTGAAATTGATCGATTTTGTAGCTGTCAAGTTATTGTTTCCTTGATTTCTTCAGGTTCCAATATGATTTTTCCTTCCTCGTCAAGTTCTGGCAATGTTGTTTGAACTAGGAGCTTGTCACCTATAACCTTCTTTAAGCATAAAACATGGAAAACTGTGTGCACTCGAGAAGATGTAGGAAGTTCCAATTTGTATGCCATAGTACCAATATTTTGCAACACCTTGTACAAACCATAATACATTGGTGATAATTTATTATCCTTCTTAGCTTGCTTGACAGACATTTTTTTGTATGGTTGTAGTTGTAGAAATACCTAGTCACCTACATTATAACTTCTTTCACTGCAATGTTGATCTACCTGTTGTTTCATTCAATTCTGCACTGAAGTGAGGTTATCCTTTAAGAGTTAGAGAAGTTTTTGTTGATTTTCGATGTAATCTTCCACTACTTGAACCTTAGAATTTTCTCTTAAATATGATGTGATGGACGATGGATGATATCCATAAAGTGCCATAAATCAGGTTATTTTTGTTTCAGTATGGAAGGAAGTGTTATACCACCATTCAACTAGATGTAACCAATTGACCCCATTGTGTTTATTTATCAGATACAAAGAAATGAAGATATCCTTCCAAACATTTTTTCAGTGTCTCAACTTTCCCATCAGATTGAGAATGATAAGATGAGCTATGAGCTAACTAAGTACCCAGACAAGAAAATAATTATGTCAAAAAGTTTCCAGTGAAAATAAGATCTTTGTTGCTTACAATAATCTTTGGGTTTCCATGTAGCTTTTGAATTGTTTCCATAAATGCAGAAGCAACTATACTAGCTTTAAATGGATGAGATAATGCACCAAAGTGTTCATACTTGGTAAGTCTATCAACTACCACCATGATGACACTCTTTTCTTCAGACTTCAATAAACCTATGATAAAATCCATTGAAACCTCCTCCCAATGTTGACTTGGAATGGATAAAGGTTGTAATAGACCTGAGGTCTTAATTGTCTCAAATTTATTTTAATGGAAAACCAAACATTCCACCACAAACTTTTGAATATTAGATTTAAGGCCATACCAAAAAAATTCCTTCTTAACCCTATGGTAAGTTTTTAAAAATCCTAAATTCCCTTCTAAGGGAGAGGTGTGGAATTCCAAAAGAATATTTTGTTTGAGTTGCGAATTCTTACAGAGGTATAAGCGATCTTTATACCATAATGAATCATTTTTCTAGCTAAGTATATCATATGTACTAGGATCTTACTGCAAATTTTGAATGAGTTCCCACACTTCTTCGTCATTATTCCATTCATCCCTTTCTTCATTTATCCAATCTGGTTGGATAATAGAAATGGCACAAAGAAATGCTTCCACATCCTCATCCTTTCTTGAGAGTGCATCTGCAACAACGTTTTTCTTCCCTTTTTATAGATGATTTCAGAGTCACAACCCAACATCTTTGTGACCCATTTTTTCTGCTCTTTTGAAGATAATATTTGTTCTAAAAAGTATTTAAGACTATCATGATCTATTTTTATCTTAAAGTGTCTTCCCATTAGGTAAGGTCACAATTTCTTAAGTGCATGTAGTATTGCCAACATTTCCTTCTCATAAATAGCTTTGTGTAAAACTTTCCTTTCAATGGACGACTTTCGAAAGAAATGGGTCTTTCTTCTTGCATTGAAACAACACCAATTCCGTTTCCTGAGGCATCACATTCGACAATAAAGGTTTTTTTCAAGTCTGGCATAGCTAAGACCGGTGCTTGGCACATTACCTCTTTAAGATGTTAAAAAAGGCTTTTATTGCTTCTGGAGTCCAGGAAAATGCATCTTTCTTCAGCAATGTTGTTAGTGGTGTTGCTATTCTCCCATAATTCTTAAGAAACTTGCGATAATACCCTCTAAACTCAAGAAATCCTTGTAGATTCTTTATGGATGTGGAGATTTTCCATTCCCCAATGACTTTAATTTTTCTAGGGTCTACCTTAACACCTTCATGAGATACAATATGACCCAAATATTCCACCTCTTGTACTCCAAAGAAACAAATGGCGGTTTTTGCATATAATTTTTTCTCCTCCAATAGTTTGAGCACTCTGTAAACATGTTGAACATGATCCTTCCAAGACTTGTTGTAGATTAGCATATCATCAAAAGAATACTAACACAAATTTTCTAAGGAAAGGTTTGAAAATGGAATTCATCAAACCTTGAAATGTAGAAGGTGGATTGGTAAGGCCAAAAGGCATGACCAAAAATTCATAATGACCCTCATGAGTTCTAAATGTTGTTTCAAAATGTATTCAATCTTCATTATTTTTTGATGATATCCTAAATGAAGGTCCAAATTGGTGAAGTAAATTGCTCCATGCAATTCATCCGATAATTCATCAATGATAGGAATGGGAAATTTATCTTTAATAGTGAGCTTTTTGATCTCCATATAATCCTGACACATGCCCCATGATCCATCCTTCTTGTGCACCAATACTAGTGAAGCAGAGGAAGAACTTTGACTAGGTTGAATTATACCAGTCTCTAGCATTTTTGCAACCATACATTCAATTTCACGCTTTTGGGGATAGGGATATTTGTAAGGATTGATGTTTGGAGGAACACTTCCTGGAATCAAATTAATAGCATGACCATGATCACGAATGGCTGGGAGGCCTTTGGGAGTTTCAAATACCTTGGAATGATTGTCCAAGACATTTTGGAGATCTAGAAAAATAGATGATTTTGATGTGGGAACCTCTAGTGAACATAATTTTACAATTACGCCTCATTGTTCTTTCTTTAGAATATTTTTCATGTTGTTAGAGTTGATTATCTTTCCTGGTTTCCCCACGCTACCCCTTAATTCAACTTCCTTTCATTTAAAAAAAAATCAAGAAAAGTTCTTGAAAATTAAAACCTATCGTACCCAAAGATTGTCCCCATTGGACTCTTATTACAACATCAACACCACCCATTGGTATGGAAAGCATTGAACTATTCAACACATATTCTCCCATGGATAGCTTGATATTATGGCAATTACCATAGAAATTTATGGTTCCTCCATTTGCAACCATCACTTGACACTCTGGTGCTAGATACAGGAAGAAATTCAATTCCTTGGCTAACTTACAATGAATAAAATTATGGGTACTACTTGAATCAATCACCACTATTACCTTTTTCTTCTTGATGTGTTCTTCTATCTTGATATTTTGAAGAGTGGTAATTCTATCCAATGCATTACAAGATATGGTTGGGTTCATTTCTTCTTTCGCCAGGGTTTGTTCCTGGTGTGTATCCACTTCTTTCGATGTTTCTTGTTATTTTTCTTCCTCCTCTTCACAATCTATGTAAAATAATCTCTTATCATCACACTTATGAGCTTTAGTGTATTGTCTATCACATCTATGACAAAGCCCTTTTGCTAGTTTTTCTTCCAATAATTGTGGTGTCAACCTTGTAGGTTGTGGAAGGCTAGGGGAAACAACACTTCAATCTTTATAGTTGTGAGTGGTAGGCTTCCTTGTTGCCATAATTTTTCTTTTAATTTTTCTTTCCAACCTAAATGCCTTCTCCAATGAATCAAGTTCCAAAAGGTGAACCTCATTTTGGAAGTTATCCTTTAAAGTCCCTATGAAAACATCAATCCTAAGCTCCTATGGAATATTTTTTACCCTTATATTCAATTTTTGGAAGTCCTCAATGTGCTCCACCATTGAACCATTTTGTTTGAGATTTATCAACTGGCTAAAAACCATGTTACTTTTCTTATCCTCATAATGGGCTATCATTTCTTCCAAAAAAATTTCCCAAGTGACAATTTTTTACAAGAGCAAAGTCATAGATACCATACATACTGATTGGGTTTCGAATAAAATGTTGCAATGCATACCTTTTGTGTGTTTTGCACATTATGGAGATCGAAATGTTTCTCTATATATAGTATCCATGTTACGGGATCCTTGCCATTAAATTTCCTCATATCAATATTTGGAACATGGTGTGTCTTCAATCCAACGTTAGAGTCTATGAAATCATGGCTAACATTTATTTTGTTCTCATCATGAATTTCCTTTACTACCCTTTCGTCATTAGTAAGCATTTCTTGTAGTGACTTTGTCAAAACTATATTCAAATATTCCATGTTGCCTTTAATTTTTGCTTCTATACCATCCATCTTCGCTTCCATGCCATTATTTAAACCTTCCATCTTGGCTTCAGTTACTTTTTGTGAGAGAAAAATTTGTTGCACTTGGTCTCATCATTTTGATATATCATGTTGCATTTCTTCCTCTTCATCATGTATAGAGATCTCATGTTGCTTAGTAGGTGTTTCCATTTTCTTTCTTATGGTCATCAATGAATGATAATTATGCTTTGCAATTCCCTTTGAATTGCTTCAAACTACTTTCTCAAAGAAAATGTATCCAAATTAAAAAAAAAAACTACACACCTTCTGTTTTCTGCTTTATATGAGCTAGATCTTGAAATGCGTGTAACTCTATAATTTCGGATTCCCAAGTTTTGAAATTTTGGCCTGTGATAGCTCTCTAAGTCCTCCTTCCAACCCCACAAGTCTTATTGTGATTGGATTCTCCAAAAAATATTTTTGACCAATCTCCCACGATGACCTAATTATACACTATTTCAGTAGAGTGAACTTGTACAACGTGCCACGTGTCATGATTTTTACCTTCAGCTCCAAAAACGATACACAAAAAAATAAACTCTGTCCCCTTTCTGTTACTTTTTAAGAAATGTGAATCTGATGCTCAGGCAGAAAGTTATGACGATTTTCCCAAGGTGACCGGTTTGCGATCAAATTTAGGAACCCACAAAATCTATAACTTCCTAAAGTTCGTATCTCTAAAAATATAGTGAAACAATATCTGAAATCATGTCACGAGGTTCATCATGATTGAAGATCAAATGGGTTTTAATTTCAGCTTCTGAAACTCGTAGAAAAAGTTATAGCAAAAATTCTATGATGACCTGCTTGAATTAGCGAAACCCTAAAATCCAAACCTCTGAAATCAATTGTTATGCAACCATTTCACAAAATAGAAGAAAGAGATCGATCAATGACTTCAAAAGTAGCCTTTTTGATGAGGCAACCTCCTTTAAATTACAAAAATGAACAATTATTGAATGATACAAATGACAAGACCTCCTTTCTATATATAGGAGTCTAAGAGGTCACAATATAATTAGAGCCAACATAACAATAATAATGTAAGGGCACAACAATAACAATAATAATGTAAGGGAACAACAATAACAATAATAATGTAAGGGCACAACAATAACAATAGTGGGCTTCTATAGGGCACAAAAATAATATTATGGGGACAACATGGGCACAAAAATAATAGTAAAGGACTACAATGAAATAATAATAAGGGAATATGCTAGTATTATAGGGACCTAACAATTCTTTTGCAGTTTTTCGAGTCTTGAATTTCTGGAGCCATTTTGAGTCCCTAAACGACATTTTTTTGTGAAAACCTGGGCTAACATGGGTTTTTAACTTATGTTGGCCATTCAAAAATTATAGTCGTCAGATAGATATTTTTAACAACGTATTGTGCACATCAAATAGAGATCATATGCCAAAGTTTCGACCTCGGGAATTTGATGTACCAATTTACCTAAACGGGACCCATAGTTTTGGCGCTTCATCTCCTAGGGTTAGGTTTTTATATGTTTACAATTTTCTATTATTTATTAATAGTAAATAGGCATTAGAGCCTCATTGTAACACAATTCTGAGGCATGTATCCACCCCATCTCTTCTTGCACATAAGCTAGCATCACCGAAGCTATTCTTATTTCCATTATGTTTGTAAGATATTTTAGTATTTGATATTAATGAAATGAAGTGTTATTTCTGCTGCATTTCTGTATTTATGGTTATATCTATAATTTTTTTCGTTCTTGTTTAGGTTTGGATCATTCGTATCAGAGCGGTCTACTCTTTCTCTATTTTTCTTTGCATTTCCCCAACAAGGTCCGGATATAAGGAGTTAGGGATCAAACTGGTTGAACCTTTGCAAGACCAACCTCGCAAATCTCGATGGCCTCCCATGGTGGAAGAGAAGAAAGTTGAGGGGGTAGGATATCCTTTCAAAATGTTTCTTAAAGAAGCCCTCGAGTGACAGAGGAATGCAATGATGGAGAAGGTTTCCCTGATCCTCCAACGACTACCTAAGGGTGACACATCTCCTTCTGGTAGCTACTTTGGAAGTGACACACCCTTTAAAGTATAAGTTAACTTTGACATCCCCATATTTGAGGGTGAGATAGATGCGGACCCTGTAATTAAATGGTTAAATCTATTAGAAGGATATTTTTCAGTTCATGATTTTTTCTAACCGAGAAAATATTACTTTTTCACTTCTAAAAGCTGCCCCCCACGTCAAGGACCAATGGGAAACCTACTGTGAGAAGAAGGACAAAAGTACACCCTCACTATTTTCGGTCGCACTGACTTGGAGTTCATTCCAGGATGCCATCAAGGAGAAGTACTACCCTGTCAGGAGCTATGAGGATAAATACATGAAGTGCACCACGCTACCATAGGGAAGGGACCAAGACATGCCAGAGTTTACAAACGTTTTTCATACCCTTCGTAAGAAGTGGGCTATCAAGGATTCTAAGAAACATTTGGTACTCAAATAACACAATTGCCCACACAGCTACATCCAGGATGAGATGGAGCTCCTAGAAATCTCCTTGCTCAACACGACGTACTGATAAACTATCAATATTAAGTAAATGTTTAAATAGAAAAAGTGATACTTTGGATCTGCAAATCTGAAGGAAGGGAAAGGCTCCCCCAAATAGCAGAGCAAAGGGCGAAGCCAAGGCGGGGTGACTAAGGATAACCCACCAAAGCCACAAGCAAAGAATAACACCACAAAGACAAAGAAGGACATGAGAAAGTGATGTGAGCTCCATAAGATCTCTACTCACAACACAAGCGACTATCGGGCCAGGCAGTCATTGGTGGTTGAGTTGAAGGCTTTCGAGTTAGATGCATTTTGCGACTCTGAGTTAGAACCCAACAAAGGGAATGATAAAGGGAAACAAGTCATTGAAGTGGAGCCCAGTGCCACTGTAGCCACCACCAAGATCTAGAATATTGAGCCTGAAGATCCAAAGGAGGGGGAACACCTATTTCACTGAGATGTGGGTGAAGGGTTCTCCATTGTAGTTCATTGTCGACAACGGGAGCCAAAAGAACCTAATTTTAGTAGAGGTCATGAAGCAGCTGGGCCTATTGACTACAACACATCCATAGTTGTACATCATCGAGTGGCCTCACTAAGGACTAGATCTCCATGTCAGCCAGTAGTGCCACATTCCCTACAACATGAAGCCCTTCATGGATAAGGTATTGTGTGATATTTCTCCTCTTGAAGTTTGTGACATATTATTAGGACAACCATACTTGTGGAAGTGGCATGTTGTATATGAGTCTAGACCCCACTCTATTATTATTTCTTTTGGTAGAAAGTTATACAAGATACTAGAGGTAGCCCCACATACTACCCCTTCTTTGATATTTTCTAAGAAATGCAGTAAGATAATCTCCCAGACTCGGAAATTTTTTCTCTTTTTGATTTTCTCTCAATGTAAGGGGAAGATTGTAGCCACATCCTTGGCCCCTGGGAAGGGTTCCTCCATGAAACAGAAGCAGGAGGATACGGTTGTGAAAGAATACAAGGACATCTTCTCCTCACCCATAGGCGTACCCTTGCACTGTCAAGTCAAATATTTGATCGATTTGACTCCTAGATCACCTCTACCCAATGGCTCGATATATCACCACTCCATTCTAGAAAATGAAGAGATCAAGTGGCAAATTGAGGATTTGTTGCAAAAAGGGCACATCCGACCAAGTTCCTCACCTTGTGGGAGCTTGATTGTACTTGTGCAGTAGAAGGATGGGACTTGCAGGCTCTGCATTTATTATTGGGAACTAAACAAAATCATTGTCAGGAACGGGTATCCAATCCCACAGATTGAAGATCTTCTATACCAACTCAAGGGGGCCAATTATTTTACCAAGATTGATCTGATGTCTGGCTATCACCAGGTTCCAATAGAGCCCACAGATGTATGGAAGACTGCCTTCAAATCCAAGGAAGGCCTTTTTGAATGGTTGGTTATGACCTTCGGGTTAACAAATTCCCTTGCTACTTTTATGAGGCTAATGTATGACATCTTGCAGCCATTCACCAAACAATTTGTGGTTGTTTATTTGGACGACATCCCCATTTTCAGATAGATTTTGGAAGAACACTTGCAACACATTCAATAGGTCCTTCAAACCCTTGGGCAACATAAACTATGCACCAACTTGGAGAAATACACCTTTGGCATGAGTCGGGTCCAATATTTGGGTTACATCATAGATGAGCATGGCGTGCATGTGTATCCAACTATGATCCAAGTCATTCAAGATTGGCTAGGCACGACCACTCTAACGGAGCATTGCAGCTTTTTGGGCCTTGCATTTTTTTTTCGAAGGTTTGTGTTGGGATTCTCCCATATCACTTAGCCTTTGAGTAAGATTACTAATGGCGGGGTGAAATTAAATTTCTCTTGGTCTGAGTCCCAATAGAAGGCATTCGTTGAGTTGAAGCACTGACTCTGCTCTGCACGATACTCACATTTCGAGACCTACAACAACCATTTAAAATTGAGACAGACGCCTCATACTATGCTATTGGTGCAGTCCTCACCCAACATGGGCATCCAGTGGCCTATCATAATGAGACACTTTCCGATACAATTCAAAAGTACCCTACTTATGAAAAAGAGAACTATTCCATCGTCCAGGCTTGCCGGAAATGGAAGAATTACATTCTGGGGAAGGAGACGCTCATCCACACTGATCACCAACCTCTTTAGTTTACATATACACAAGGGAAGTTACTAAAAAATAACCATCATAAGTGTTCTACATATCTATAAAAATTCTACTTGAACATTAAATACAAAAACGGAAGAACCAATAATGTTGCAGACTACCTCAGCTAGCCCCCAATTTCAGCACTGACTATTGTTCTAAACTCTTATGGCCACGAGACCTATGGATGGCTACAACTATATAAAAATGATCCAGATTTCACCTCCACATACTAGATTCTAGTAGATGGAAAGCAAGTTCCTGATTTCCACCTCTAGGATGCATTATTATGCTACCTGGGTCACCTTTGTGTTCCTTCAAGTGAGCGTGCCAAGCTGATTTGGGAGGCGCACTACAGTCGGGTTGCTGGACACCTTGGTGAGCATAAAACTGTGGTTGTACTACAGAAGTACTTTTATTGACCCAAACTATGATTGGATGTTGGAAAATATATCAGATCCTACACTTCCTGTGCCATCACCAAACCAACCATCAAGAAGCAAGGCTTGTACACTCCTTTGCCGACTCCCAACCAGCCATGGGAATCCATCTCCATGGACTATATGTCTGGCTTCCCTTATTCCAAGAATGGTAATGGTTGTGTATTTGTGGGCATGGAAAGATTTTATAAGATGGCTATATTGGCAGCCTACAAGAAGAGTATCACAGCAGAGGAAACTACCAAACTCTTCCTTGAACGAGTTGGGTACATTTTGGGATCCCTCAGACCATTATATCAGATCAGGACACTATTGGGCAACACGCTCTCCAAGTCATCTTCCTTCCATCCCCATACTGATGGCTAGACAAAGCTCATCAATAGGATGATAGTGCATATACTCCGCATGTACAACTACAAGCATCATCAAACTTGTGATGAGAGTCTTCCATATTTCTAGCATAGTTATAACATAGCTCTCCATAGCTCGACTGGTTGCAGCCCCTTTCAAGTGGGTCTAGGATTCCAACCATTGTGTCTGATTGATCTTTCCATGCATCGTGTCACTACACAGGCAAAATCGACACATGTATTATTAGAGGCTGATAAAGTGACCAAATTTCTTGAATGCATCCAACACATCTGCTAGCAGGTTCAAGAAATCTTGGAGAAGCCAAATGCCAATTACAAGCAATGACATGATCAACATCGGGTGCCACACAACTTTTAGGTGGGTGACAAAGTTTGGTTCCATTTGTAGAAAGAACGCCTTACTAAAGCCCATTAGAAGCTCAAACCACTCTGATATGGTCCTTACACCATTACCAAGGAGGTGGGAGACAATTATTTTGATGTCAACATTCCCCCATTCCTTGGCCTGCACCTAGATTCAATGTGGACCGCCTTTGACCATACTTCCCACCATTACTAGACACATCAGACATTGTAGAACAACTCACACCAACAGAGTTAAACTTAGACTGCATGTAACTTGCCACAACTAATCAGATTATGGACACACAGGTCAAGAACACTAACCATTAGAAGATCCAACTATATCGGGTTGTCAAAGTTGGCGAACTCTTGCACCAAGGCAAGTGGCTCACCATGGACCAAGTTCAACAGAAGTTTCCCCATCTCATTGAGGCACTCGATGCAATGGGGACCATTTCTTCCTAAGGGGAGAGGACTGATCTAGGTGGATGTTGGTGGCCACCCTCCTACTTCACTTGTACCCATAACACTATCTATTTCAGTTTTTAAGTTTCCTTAATTCTCGCACAATTTTCTATTTTTGGTAGTTTTTAGGGTCATGAACTTCGAGAGCCGTTTTGAGGCCCTAAACAACGTCTTTTGGAGGAATAGAGGCAAACATGGGTAGCTATATATTTTTGGAAATTTTAAAGTTGTATTGCTTGGATAGATATTTCTAATGAGGTATTTTGCGCGTCAAACGAAGATCATATGCAAAAGTTTCGAGCCCGGGAAATTGATGTACATTTACCCAAATGGCACCCATAGTTTTGGTGCTTCATCTCCTAGGGTTGGGCTTTTGGATGTTTAAGGTTTTCCATTATTTCCCAATAATAAATAGACCTTTGACCCTCATTGTAATACAATTCAAGGGCATGTAGCTGTGACATCTCTTATTAGAGATAAGCTACCATCGCCTGAGCTAGCCTTATTTCCATTCTATTTGTAAGCATATTTCAATATTTGATATTAATGAAATGAAGTATTTTTTCTGCTGTATCTCTATATTTCTGGTTATATCTATAATTTTTTTCATTCGTGTTTAAGTTTGGATCACAACACTTACAATTTTCTCTTGTGCCTTTGTTCCTCCCCCACTATATTACCATTTGGGGCCACAATCGAGACTACCTCAAGTTTGGGCCCGTACACCTTTATGTCTGTTATAGCTCCAAATCTCACCATTATGGTTTGTGATGCTACACCCATGGCCTAGGGCAACCCCTCCTTCCAGACCTGGTCCAAAATCTAAAAAACAGTGTTTTATTCCCTGTACGCGACATTGCCCTGAGTTAAACGCGTGTATACGCGGGTTCATACATACCCAACCCACGTATATGTATTAAAACACTTAAAAAAATATAAAACTCCTTATTTTCGGGCGGAGATCGCGGGTTTTACCTGCTGATCACCTGTTAGTGCCCGTGGCCTCAACTGTCCCCAACCAATTCCTAACTAAAAAACTACTTTGGAATTGGTATAAAAAGACATCAAAGGGAAGGCCTAAGGAGAGAGATCATAGAGCAAGGTTATTATAATGAGTTTTTTCCCTGATCAGGTCTGAAGACCCTTGTGCCTTCTGCACTTCCCCCATCTTGTACAGGAAACCCTTGTTTCCTTGTGATTGGATGTTCATTCTTTAGCCATGACATCTTGGAGTGAGTATGGGAAGGTGACCTATTAGAGGCTTGAGGCGAGACGGATCCAGAAGGAGGCTGAGCTTTGAGCCTGCAGAAGTGGTTCAGGTGATATTGCTCTTTTTTCATGCTATTCTATTTGTCTAATAAAGAAACACGTCTTGTTCCCGAAATGCTTCTTTCTTTATGTTAATGATGTTCATATTTGAATTTCATGCATGAATAGATGTTTAGAAGTTTGTAACTAACTCTTTTCTTATATAACATAAAGATCATTTTTATGTAAATCTTTGTCCATATACTGCTGCAATCCTTGGAACTGTTGTTTTTGCAGGGCAAAGGAGCGGAAGGGACGTGAAGAAGGGTTTGCACCCTTGAGTAACTACCCAAACGTAGGACCTCAGGTATGTCCTTCTCACCCTAGAAGTAGCTTTTTTATAGCATAAACGGCTGTGTGTGTATGTTTCTTGACTTAGACAACTTTCAGTCTGCTAGGGTTCCACCCAAGAGCCTTAGGGGATAATATCCCGCAACAGAACTGGCAACTCCGCTGGGGAACAACATCCTTGTTGTTCCTTGTTGGGTGTTTGTCAAGCCTATCAGGGCTCAGTAACTTGCTGGCTTATTGTTATTGTTTGGTCTGTTTCTGATTTTTGAGTTTTACCAGTTTCTTGAGTTTCTTTTTTACTTTTCTTGAAAGACCACATACACGCTACTTTTCTTGGTTACAGAAGTGTATAAACGCTTGTTGTCTGAAGTAAACCCGCGTATACGCAGGTTTCCTCAGGCACAGTCGCGTATACATGCATTTTGCACTGAATGCAGTCGCGTATACTTGGCAATTTTCAAGATTTATAAACCTTTTTGTCTCTGGAGTGTTTCTGGTGCTTTCAGTCAGTTTAAACAGTCACCTTTGTCAGTATCAGTTATCTGTTTTCCAGCAAGTGTCCTTACTTCGACTTCTCTCTAAATTATAAGAAGTCTTGGTCTTGTTTCGTGTTTGTGAGTGTCATCATATTTTTTCTTTAAACACACAAGATTTCCTTATTGGAATCTTGGCTGCCCTGAGTGATCGGAGCAGAAAAGATTTTCATTAATCTTTGTGTTTAACTTTGTTCTTGGTGACTTTTTGGTTTGCTTAATGAAATAGTTTTTTATGACCTATTGCTTCTTTGTTTCATCAAAGTAGTCATTTTGATACTTTTTTGATCTTTTCTGGTCTTCGCTACCAAAGCCTTCCTTGCTGCCTTCCATTGTCGAAAGCCCTTTTGAGCACATTTGTGTTTTGTTGAGTTTTCATTCCTTGTTGGGTGTAAACTTGCAAAAAGTGTTTCTTGCTTGTTTCGATTGTGAAGTGACGGTTTTTGTTGAAAGCATTTTCAAAAGGACCCCCTTTTTGTTTTGTTTTTGTTTCTACTTTCAAGTGAACTTTTTGAAAAGTTTTAGTTTTCGCTTTCTTGAACTTGCTTTTCATTTTGCTTCCTTTTGTTGAATGAAAGTGTTTTTGTTATCTTGAGTTTTGCTTTTAATATTTAGACGAATTGTACTATCTTTGATTCCATCTAAATATAGTAAGTGGCAAAAAGGAAATTTGATGAACAAAAACAACTTTTATTTCTTGTTAGAGTAGTTTTCAATCTTGCATCAAGCATTTAGTATTGCATTTAGGACAAATTTGCATCTCTTTTGGCATAAAATAGATTTGTTAACTTTTGAGTGCGAAGTATGCATGAATAGAAAAGAAAACAAAAAATTTGTTTCAGTAGAAGTTTCCTCTTGAACCCTGTAGAAGATTACTTTTCATCGAAAAACAATGACAAAGTGCAGAAGCATATAGTTAAGTTTCATTAATCTTTTTTGCGTCACAAAACACACCATCAGTTTCACTTCCACCATCCTTTGACCTAAAAGAACAGCCCTTAAATCAAGCGCTAATTAAAATCAACTAGAACTTTTTCTTTTAAGTTAAATACACAAACAAGTTTTAGGATTTTAGGGCCTTGGAATAGGCGAGTGGAGAGTTAACTCTCCAAGGCCACATTAAACGTCAAAACATAGGAGTCTGATTAAAGAGAGAAAATCCAATAGCATTAGGAAGACCAGGAAAGCTCCGGATTTGGGAGTTAAGCGCAAGGGTCTGTGAAGAGAGGGAAGAGAGATACCCCCTCTCCTACTTGTCCGAACTTACCTCAAGACCGTTCCGCCTGGCTTCTGCGACGATTTGGTATCCTTAGTTGCCACTCCTAGGATACTACATAGGTGGCTGCGGAGGGGAATCCCGTGGCACCTGAGGTCGACGTTGTATCACTCTCAACAGCACTACTGGAGGGCACCCTTGCGAAGCTTGGGGGCTTGCACCGGCGTAGACTGTTGTTAGGAGGTCAGCGTAACTTCCTCTGATACCTTCGCTGATAGGCCTGGGCCCTCATCACCCCAGACTATCTTCGGAAGGCCCTTTATTTTCCACTTTCTTGTATTTTGGTGTCCGGTCCTAATCACCCGGAGCGGAAATACTTGGAATTTGTTTTGATTGGCTGTATCTTTAGGGACTTTTTAGTGGGTGCTATGTGCTCTTAGTCGGCCTAGCTTTAAATTTTTTGAGTCTTTAGTTAGATTTTAAACAAAGAATTCAAAGTGGCTGACCGATCTCCCAGACGGTCTCATAGACTTCGTGGTCTCTCGCCACCACCAAGTGTAGAGCCTTCTCCAAGAAGGCGCAGAGGTAATAATACCGGTGGGTTTCATCCCACTCCAATTGACGCATCGGGGATTGATCCTCCCCTCGGGGGCAATAGTATTGAAGCAAGGCCTGGTACTTCCGTAGAACAAGAAAGGAACCCACCAATTCCTTCTCAAGTTCCCTTACAAACGGAAGATAGTATTGAGGTAG
The DNA here is from genome assembly GCA_000404065.3 of Pinus taeda. NCBI lineage: Eukaryota > Viridiplantae > Streptophyta > Pinopsida > Pinales > Pinaceae > Pinus > Pinus taeda. Next base: position 164,822 of record APFE031098216.1, read on the forward strand.
AAGAACTTTCAGAGTCGTTAGGTGCTCTGAATTCTCCTCTACCATAAAGTTATCCACACGTATTGCAATACGTTGGAACTTCATCGCAAAGACCGGCAAGTCCATGTTACACTACGCACTTACCTTCGATGACCACTATGGGGAGCATGGCTTCTACTAGTGCTACGACTACACAGACTCCTATATCTATGCAAGGGGGTGGAACTATTTCCATCCCCTCTATCTCTTTATTTGGATCTACTACTAGTACATCTGTTGTTGGGTCTACCTCCATTCCATCTACGAGTGGAAGTTCCCAAACAAATGCTTTCGGTTCTAGGTACTTCCCATTTGGCGCCCAATCATCGGGCATTCCCTCAACTCCGTTCAGGGCCGCCACATCCATGATGAGTGGGTCGGCTTCGTTCCAAGGTTTTCCATTTGGAAGTGTTCATATACCACATTCCAACCCTACGGTAGGATCTATGCCTTTTTCTTCAGTAGGACAAAGCAGCAATCCTTTCCAAGGTTGGAATAACCCTGGGCTTAGTAGTACCGGAACTGGGAATCCATTCCACGACCAATATGGGAATAGTTCGTATACCACGGTTAGTTCATTCCAAAGCATTCCTCCCCTCGCTTCGACTTGGAATCCATATCAGGGGTTGTCAACTCCTTACAATCCTTTTGGAGGGAACTTTGTAGGGTATAGTGGATATACGGCCGAAGTTGGTCAAACTCCGAGATTTGTTGGGTCACAAGGCCTCCCTTTTGGCTCGGCGGGTTCTAGTGGTTACTTCGGGCAGCCTGGTGCCTCCCAAAATCCAAGCCAATCTTTTCAGAGCTTCAGGACTGCCACCCAGTCAGGGTGGAATCCCCAAGCCCCGCCTAGACTTCCGTGTTTGGCAACGTTAAACTTGCCAGAACTCACTAAGTTAACTAATAACCCAATCAAATATAATCTGGCCTCACCTCCGGTCCCAACTAAACTCCCTTCAGATATTCCAAAATTCGAAGGGAAAAGTGGTGAGGACCCGGGCGACCACGTAACCACGTTTCACTTATGGTGCTCATCAGACTCCCTAATCGATGATTTGGTTAGGTTGAGATTATTTCAACGCACCTTAACTGGTAACGCGGCTAAGTGGTATATAGAGTTGCATGGGGGCAGCTTTTCATCATTCGCCGACTTAGCCAACATTTTCTTGAACCATTTTCAGTTGCCCGTCCAGTATGATGGCGGAACTGAACTGCTGGCTACTTTTCGTCAGGATAGGGCAACTCACATTTCTGATCACATTCAGGAATGGAGATGGAGAAAGAGGCTTATTAAAGCCGAAATCGCTCCAGAGTGCCGTATCGAGTGGTTCTTGAAGTCTTTGGTACCTAAGATCTCCACGGATGTCTCCATGTCAGGGGTCTATTCCGAGGAGCAAGCCATTTTTAGGGCCCAGCAATTCGAACTGATCTACTCTCAGTCTAGGATCCTATCAAAGTACTTCCTAGATGCTCTTGGATCTAAGGTCGATGTAGCTAAGCCGATGCCAGGTCCCCACGTGGATGGTATTGTTGGGTCAGTAGGCACAAATACAGTGAATTTGTTAAGTCAATTGCAGTAGTTGTCTTTACAAACTACTTCTAACTACCAAGTCACATCGTCTAATCCTTCTGCTTCCCAAAATTCGTCAATTAATGCCGTCCAATCAGATAATCTCAAAGGAAGTCAAAATTCCAATGGGAAAAAGAAAGGACGAGGCAAGAAAAAGAACCAGGATGGGAAGCCTGATGCAAACAAATTCGGCAATAATGCTGGTGGGGGTAGAAATGAGTCGAAAAAGAAAGTTAAGTTTCCATGCAAGTTATGCGGTGGAGACCATTTAACTCATCTTTGCTCTAAGATTGAAGATGCTCAGCGCTTGTTAGGGCAGCAAGGGACTTCCAGTTCCCAAGATGTATTAACTAACCCTTTTCCCCAAGGGCAACAACTTCTTGCTGGTGCGAGTTCAAACCCTGGACCCTCCGCAGGGGGCAACCAGGAAGGGGAAAAATCTTCGAATGTTTTCATGATGGGTTCTAACGTCAATGTGGCTACTCGGTCACGTGATTACAGTGATGCCAAAACTTCTAAGGATAAGGCTGTTCCCGGGAGTACTGACCTTCATATCGAGCGACCCACTGTTGAGACTATACCATGGATGCCGAAAGGTTCCGCTAAACACGCGACGATTAATCCTAATGCTAGGGCCGCCCAGAACTACTCCATTGTAGAGGATATGGCCCAGAGTCCGTGCGCTATGTCTGCTTTAGAGGTTCTCCAGTCGTGTCCAGCTCAGAGAAGTGCTTTACTTTCCGCGATTGGGGCAGTAGATCCGGTTAATTCTTTAGTGCTCACTTTTGACATGTTAAATGTCAAAAAGTGACTCCCTCATCACATGGCTTTTCAAGTAAAGTATACATACCGAAAAATCAATATTTTTCGAACCATTATTGATGAGGGGGCTTCCACGTGCGTTATGTCGATGTCATGTTGGAAGGCTATCGGATCGCCTTCGGCCATTCCTTCACCTACCGTATTGACTACATTCGATGGTCATTCTCATAAGCCGCATGGGATTATCCCGGCCTTTCCTATATGTGTTGGGGGGAAAGTCATTAATATTGAAGTGGAAGTCGTCGATGCTAACCTAGATTATAATATCCTCCTAGGAAGGAACTGGGTATATGAAATGGACACTGTTGTTTCGAATCTGTTTCATGTCACTTGCTTTCCTCATGAGGGGAAAATCGTAAATGTGGATCAATTAGACTATTCTCCAGTTGATCCTCAAGCAACTTCTGACTCCACTGTTCCTTTAGTGGATAACCCTCGTCCGCCTACTGAGAATCTAGGAGTAGGGATGTATTCCTTGTTGATGGGTACCTTTGAGTTTCCCTCTCCTATAGCAAAAATCAATGCTATTTCATCATCTAGGGAGTTTTCTCGAGATGGGTTCTTTCGAACTCATTATTTTTCGGACCCCTAGACTTTGCCTTCACCTATGACCACATTAGTTGAAGGACAAGAGAATGGAATGACATTCCCTATATCTACAGCTGAGCTTAGATATCAGTCTATCGTGAACTCTGCACAAGACCATTCTACTCCTTTTTCCGAAGAGGAGTTAGATGGTGATGTTGCCCCCGCTTGGAGCCTTGAATCCACCTCTGCTTTGGACTACTTGGATTCAGTTTTACCATCGGAAGAAGCGATTCTTGAAGTAATGATGGGTATAGATCGACCCTGGGAAGATTTACACCATCGTTCATACTTTCTTCCTCCATTGCAAGAGGTAGAGTCTAGATTCTCCGAGCTTAGTTCTAGTGATGTTTGTATGGTGTTAAACCCTTTGGCTCCAGCACACGTTCGTGCCGAAGGTAATATGTCGGTAATTTCAAAAACAACACCTATAAACATCTCTAAAGACCCTAACACAATAGAGAATCTCTTCATCGGAATTGAGTGTTCCCCTGAAGAAATTCAAATATACACCGACTTATTTAAAGAGTTTCGAGATGTATTTGCTTGGTCTTATGAGGAAATTCCTGGCATTGACCAATCTATAGTTCAGCATGAGATCAAGACGTACGAAAACGCTAAACCTATCCGTCAGAGGCTTCGGCTGGTCAACCCTAGGAAAGCAGCAGCTATCAAAGCGGAAGTGGAGAAGCTGCTAAAGGCGGGTTTTATATACCCTATTCCTCTTATTGATTGGGTTTCTAACCCAGTCCCCATAGATAAAAAGCAAGCAACAATCCGAGTATGCATTGGTTTCAGGGACCTAAACAAGGCTTGTGCTAAAGACAATTACCCTACGCCATTTATTGATCAGATTATCGACGAGTGTGCGGGTAATGAGATTTTCTCCTTCATGGATGGATTCTCTGGTTATAATCAAATTTCGATCCATCCTGAAGACCAACATAAGACGGCCTTCATATGTCCCTGGGGTACCTTTGCATATCGAAAGATGCCTTTTGGTCTTAAAAATGCTGGAACTACCTTTTAGCGGGCCATGTCTTATGCTTTCCATGACATTAAGCATATCATCAAAGCATACTTAGATGATCTTGCTGCTCGTTCTCGGAAGAGGACTGGTCATCCTAGTCACCTTCGAATGGTTTTCGAACGATGTCGTTTTTATAAAATCCGGTTGAATCCCAACAAGTGCATCTTCGCGGTTACATTTGGTCGGTTGTTAGGGTTCATAGTGTCGAACGAAGGGATTCAGGTAGATCCCTTCAAGGTTGAGGCAATAGTTCGGTTGCCTCCCCCATCTTCAATACGTCAACTTCAGAGTCTTCAAGGGAAGGCTAACTTCTTACGTCGGTTTATAGCAAATTATGTCGAGATCACTAAAGGGTTCATGCAGTTGTTACGTAAAGGAGTTCCATTTGTGTGGGACGACTTTGCGCAACGATCATTTGATGCTTTGAAAAAAGCATTAGTCTCTACCCCGCTTTTGAGTCCACCGGATTATGGCAGAGACTTCCTTTTATATCTCGTGGCAGCAGAATCAACCATTGGCATGGTTTTGGTTTAGGAAGACGATGCTCTCACCGAGCACATGATTTATTATTTGAGCCGAGGCTTAATAGGCCCTGAACTCCGCTATTCTCCGGTAGAGAAATTAGCCTTGGCAGCTGTTCATGATGTCCAGCGGCTCCGTCGTTACATATTGCTACGAAAAAATTTTGTCTTAGCGGCAGTCAATCCGTTTCAATTTGTCCTCAGTAGGTGAGTGATTGGGGGCAAATATAACAGATGGATAGTCATCTTGCAAGAATTCGATCTCGAATTCTTGTCAGCTAAGTCTAAGAAATCCATGGTTTTTGCAGAGTTAATTTCTGAGCTGCCTTGTGGAGAGGACACGATTTTTTCCCCGACGAACATTTATTCCTCATCTCTATGGTATGGAGATATCATTGTATATCTCCAGACTTCGAAGTTTCCCTCTACTTTTTCCAAGGATGAACGTCGTAAATTACGTCACCTGGCTAAGAACTATGTTATCATTGGTGATACCTTATACCGACGAGGAGTTGATTCAATCCTTCGGCGCTATTTGAACTTGGAAGAAGCAGAGTCTGTGCTGAATGATTACCACAGTGGAGCTTGTGGTGGTCATCTATCAGGGCTTGCTACAACCCAGCGCATCTTACGTGCTAGCTATTTTTGGCCTTCACTTTTTAAAGACTGTGTGGAAGCAATCAAACATTGCCACCCTTGTCAAATCTTACTCGAAAGATGCATGCACATCTAGCTCCTCTTTTTCCCGTCATCACGGTTGGTCCTTTCACTAAGTGGGGCATTGATTTTACAACTTGTAATCCGCCTTTAGCAACGAATCACAAGTATATTATAGTGGCAGTAGACTACCTTACGAAGTGGGCCGAAGCCATGCCCACTTATAAAAATGATAGTGACACGGAAACTTTGTTTCTCTTCAATCAGGTTATCTCAAGGTTCGGTGTCCCAAGAGTGATTTTCACTGATCATGGCAGTCACTTTCAGAATCAACTTATGTCCGAATTGGCCTCTAAATTAGGTTTCCATCAAGAGCATTTGTCCCCCTATTATCCTCAGGCCAATGGACAGGTCGAGGCAGTCAATAAAACTCTTAAGACGATACTCCAACGAACAATCGATAAAAATCGGTCCAATTGGCATGGTATGTTGTATTCGGCTCTTTGGGCATACCGGACCTCCGTAAAGACTGCTACTGATTTTACTCCTTTCCAGTTAGTTTACGGGATGGAATCTATATTTCCGATCGAATGTGAAATTCATCTCTCAAATTAGCTGTAGAGCTCCTCCCAGAGACTTCGAGTCTCGAAGAGCGCCTTCTTCACTTGGAACATCTCGATGAGCAGCGTCGAGATGCCGCCACGATGAATGAAACCCATAAGAAAAGGGTAAAAACGCAGTATGATAAATCTGTCCGTCCTCGAGTCTTTACTGAAGGCGACCTTGTCTTGATCTACAACCAAGATAAAGATGCCTTGGGGGCAGGCAAGTTTAAGCCCATGTGGTACCATCCTTTCATTATTAAACAAGTTTTAGAAAAAGGGTCGTATGAGTTAGTCGACTTTGAAGGAAACAAGCTGGCAGAGCCCCGAAACGGGCTCTACCTAAAGAAGTACTTTGCTTAAGTAGAAATTAGGCAATGGATTCTTTGTATATTATGTATAGTTGTACATATATTATCGAGAGCTTCGTGATGTCAACACTTTCTGGTCTGCTGTTGCAGGTGTTGATGGATGACTTGGTCTATTTTGGGTTTGCCGATGGTGCTAGTCGGCACACTCGGAATCTCGCTTCCGCAGCTTGGGTACTTTATTATCCAACTGGTCAATTGATGCTATCAAGAGGCGTATGCATTGGTCCTGCTTCGAATAATATGGCTAAGTATACTGCCGTTATTAATTTACTATCCGAGGCAATCTCTTATGGGATCGACTCGTTAGTGGTGTATCTCGATTCTCAATTGATCGAGTCTCAATTAAATAACATTTCTCGAGTAAGAGATCCATGTTTATATCGCCAGTATTTAAGAGTGAGGTTGTTGCAAAGATCATTTGTTTATATTAATTATTTGCACATTCCAAGATCTCATAATTGGTTAGCTAATTCTATCGCTAATCAAGCATTAGACTGGCATATCAATCATTCATCATAAAATCAAAGCATCAAAAAAGTCAAACTATATATTATATATATATATATATATATATATATATATTATATATATATATATATATTATCATATCATAAAACTGTCTCGAATGTACATATGTCATCCAAAAATATACAAAATTGGGACTCAAATGCCCATAATCATATCTGGCATATCTAATGCCCCAGCTCATGATGAGTGGCCAAGTAGGTCACTATAGCATTGGCCACACGCCGAAAAGTGCGAACCCAGACACATGGCATCCTAACCACATAACACTGCATGTCCTCCAGAAGGTCCTCTATAGCAGCCATCGGTACTCAACAGCTTAGTCTAGTCAGGTGTCGCTGGACGTTGTGTAGAGTCCTCTCCGTCTCAGCAGCCACCTCTTCGGCTCCTCGGCCGCATCGTCTGTGCCGCGGGAGTCCATCTGGCCGCAGTGGCCCAATATCTGGATCATGATCATCATATCAGTCATTTGAATCTCATCAAAAATATATATTTTTCAAATTTCATCATTGTATTTGAAAAATCCAAAAAGAATTATAAAATCAAAAATTCTTACCGATCTCGCCCCATGCTACATCTGGCAGTAATTCTAGGTCAGGATCTCCGCGGAAGTCCAGTCCAGAATAGGGGTAGTCGTCGACAGCGATGATCTGCTGATCCCACCAGGTGAAGAAATCATCGTCGAAGGCAGTCCTAGGAACCTCCCCACCCCCCAAATGTTTCATCAGATCATCCCACCGACCCATACGTGGATCGCGTGGGGTGCTGATGGAAACTGCTACCCTGGGTCGGAGTGCGGGAATCCTCTCGAAGAAGAAGGTGCACAGAATAGTCCCATAACCAAAGTTTTTGGTTTGTCCCCTCTTAATGGAAGTGAGTTGGCTCTTCATGCCAGCTAGAAGAGGAGTACACCAGTCAAACACTGTGTTGAGACAATCCACTGCCACACTCATGTTGAGCCGTGACGCCTGATGCAGTGAGGATGATCCATTCACCCGAGCTATGGTGAACAGGATGATCCGTAGTGACAAACTCTCCACATGTGTAATGGAGATCTGGCTCCCAACCTTCTTGGGATGTCCTGGGCAGTATATCTGTACATAGTCCTCTATAGTGAGGCTACTCCGCGTCCTGCCCTGGGACTGTACTACCTCTCCCCTTTGGGAAAGGCCCGTGATAAAATATATGTCCTCCACTTCCACTCTAAGTGGCATCTGATCAATCATAAAAGCTTCCTCATCGACATCCCAATAACCAATGAGCAATTCAAGCAGTCGCACATTCGCTTTCATGTTCGGCAGCTTGAAGAATTTGAGCAAGCCGCATCCTCGTAAAGCATCTAAGGCTTGAGGATCGTTCATAACCTCATTATCAACCGCTGCATGTTCCCTTTCACGCCATGTGATCGGCATCCTGAAAAGAAATTCAGGTTTCATCCATTAGTTTTCATTTAAATTAGCTAGTGGCGTATACGCAGGTTACTGTATACACAATCCCGTATAGGGCCCACGTGTACGCGGGTTTCATATTACCAACCCACGTATACGCCGCAGCGAAATTTTAGTCAATAGTTTAACGGTGAAACATCAATCAAAAAACTTAAAATTAATCAAAATGCATTGCAAGCTAAGTATAAGGGTTACCTTGAAGATTTTGTGGAATTTGAACGGTCGAAATTGACGTACGAAGAATTTTCTCCTTTTGCTCCAAATATTTGCTCTCCCAGTCAAACAGTAACAATGGTGAGTCCAAAATCCTATTTATAAGTTTTGAAAATGTAAAATTTTTTCAAAATTTCATTTTGATTGGTTTCATGTGACTTTTAACTTGGGAGCTTGGAGTGTCGAGATTGCTTTGCTTTTCAGGACATTTTGGACATTTTTCAACTTTTTCGAGACGGTTCCATGACTGCTAACCCGTCATGGTAGGTATCGTTTTTTCACTGGCATATAGGTTAGGGACATTAATTTTCCGTTGCATTATGCATACTAGCCTCCATCAGTTGATACATCTGCCATAGGGTCGATCCCGTCGTGTTATGGTTCGTAAACCATCTTCACTCACTGATTTTTTAAATCATGACATGATGGTAGAGCCATCTTTTACATGGGCATCGTAGTTAGCACCTCACTGACATTTGTTGGCCATGCTGCTTCAATTTGAGTAGGCTCGGGAGTCCTTTGTAGTCCCGCCATGACTTATGCGTTGAAGACTCATTCGTCTTAGCTAATTCGCTTTGTTCTGGCCTTATACCCTAGAGGCTCCTTTGTGTTGAGTTGTACTGTTGCATTGCATGTTGACCATTTGCACCTTTTGGCCTAGAGCCGGCTTCACTTGGACTCATGTTTAAGCCAATATTTTGACCATGACGTCTACAAAAAATCAACCTTGCATACCTTTGACTTCTGCAACTTAACATACCTTGACCCATGGAAAGGACATACCTTTGAGTGTCACCGACTAGTTTTCGCCTCCCTGCATTGAGCATAGGAATGTTCCCCTCCCAGGAACTAGATCATCTATTTCACCGACACTCGTCCTTTCCACTATACCATAGCATTCTTTTATTCTTTTTCGAGCTTATCAGAAAAAGACAAAAAAATTAAATATTCCAAAAAGAGCAGGAATGGGACAGTATTTCCATCTATTATTGGCAGCTAGAGTCAGTCATGTCGCCCTTGAACAAAGCACTCAAAACGAAGTCTCCTCCACTTGGGTGGGATTTAGTTTGACTTAGGTTCACCTTAACCACTGTTATTGAGTCAGTTCTCCCCCAATTGGTTATCTCTTCCAATCATATGGAGGGTTCGTTCGTGCCTCCTGCATGACGAACTTATACAGATTCATCATATGTTGCCATAGTCACATTGAGTTGTGCTTTTGTTCAAGGGAAGTTAGCATAAGTCGGCCTCTCTGCGGTGTCTCTTGACTCATTTTTCAGTCGGCCATCCCGGTTGTCAGTATCACGTCTTACATCACATCAGTTATATTGGTCCCATACTCATGCTAGTTTGCGAAGGTCCCCATTGACTTCTTGCTGGCGGGTCTTGTCCTTATCGACGACGACATCTTGCTCTGAGGGCAGGCCTAGAGTTGCACCCTAGACCTATTTTCATTATTGATAGGTTACCTTGTGCTCAGCATCGATCAGTATCATGGGTCTTTGACTAAGTGGTTTCCCTTGTGTTCGACGTCAGCTTACATTATCACACATTGGGATTCATGTGGTACCTTGGTTTCCATTTGACCCTATTGGTGGATACCCCGCCTCTGTGTCATCTTTCATTATTGGTTGGTTCAGAGGGTTTCTGCTGTGTGCTAGCTACACCTTGTGTACGCCAGAAACGTACCTCGGTTCGGTTACTACATCTTTCTTCGTCTGATTCCTTCGACATTATTGGCCTATGGGTTACACTCACGCTAGATTGATGAAGAATGCCTTAATGCCTTCCTTATAGTGGATCTTTCCCTATCGACTCCGACTCATTGCTCTAGGTAAAGATCTAGAGTCCATTTGGCAGTACCTTGGGGTTTGCAGTCATTAGTGGTAGATCCTTCGCTATCGACAGTGGGAAACCATCATTGTCTCTTGATCGATAGATTCTTATAGGTGTTCGACTTCAGCTCATTTATTCGCACTTGTTAGTTTGTACTGGGTACCTTGACGCTCATTGTCATTATCGGTGAGTAGTCTCGCGTTTGTTAACAGTATACATCAATGACCGGTAATCAAACGATTTCTCACATGGTCGACTTCAGATCATTTATTCGCATGGTGTAGAAATGTACCACGGCGGTCGGTGAAGACCTCAGGTTGTATCAGCATTCATTGGTTCACTTGACAGTTGCTCCTGTTGCTGCTAGTTGATACCTCTCCACCTTATATGTTGCAGTCAATCATGGTGACATTCTACATGCTGGCACCTGAGTTTGTAGTGTAGTACCATCCTTTTCCATCATGTTCAGTTGGCACCTTTTGGGATCAGTCTTTGATATCAGTGATCCGTTGTATTTCTCAGCATCATTGACAATTTTATATGTGATATTCA
>APFE031098216.1:184077-300333 GCA_000404065.3 Pinus taeda
TTCGTTTCTCCTTTGGAACATGTACATATGCATCACATCCAAATACCCTCATATGTGAAAGAGAGGATTTCTTACCAGTCCATACTTCTTGTGGAGTCTTATCATCCAATGCTGATGAAGGTGACCTGTTGACCAGGTAACATGCAGTATCCATCGTCTCTGCCTAGAATTCCTGTCCTAACCCAGCACCACTGAGCATGCTTCTTGCCCTTTCCATCAACATCTTGTTCAATATTTCTGCAACTCCATTTCCTGAGGTGTATATGGAGTAGTATTCTGCCGTGCTATACCACACTTCTTACAGAATTATTCAAATTCCTTGCTGCAAAATTCTCCACCATTATATGTACACAAAACCTTTATCTTCTTCTCTGTCTGATTTTCCACCAAAACCTTAAATTCTTTAAACCTGTCAAAGACTTCAGATTTCTTCTTAAGGAAATATATCCATGTATTCCTTGAGAAGTCATCTATAAATGATACATAGTACACAGACTTACCCAGTGATGGAACTTTCACAGGTCCAAAAACATCATTGTGCACAAGCTCTAATATTTGTTTCATCCTCTTACCACCAGAAGGTAAACTCACTCGATTTTGCTTACCATATACACAATTTTCACAGAAATCAAAATCCAGAGAGCTATTACTCATACCTTCTACCATACCTTTACCATGAAGTATTTGAAGGCCCTTCTCTCGAATATGTCCAAGCCTTTGATGGCACAGCATGGTCTTCTCTCCAGAGACCACTAGATTTTCTACTCCATTTTCTGAAACCATAGAACTGTTGCACCCGTCAACAACAGTGCTACCTTGCAGCTTTTACAGAGTTCCAATCTGAACTCCCGACATCAATACCAGTGCTCCTCGAACCATCTACAGGTATCCTTCTCGAACACTGTCTTTACACTTGCATCATCCAACTTGCTTACAAAAATTAGATTTTTGGCCAATGCAGGAATATGCAGAACACCCCGAAGAGTTCTAACACTTCCACCTTGCAACTTCACTTTACTTTTCCACGACCAATGATTCTAGCCTTCCTATCATCTCCTAAGAAGACATCACCACCATCGTATTTATCATACTCGCAGAACCACTCTCTGTGGGGAGTGAAGTGAAAGTATGCACCTGAGTCAATTAACCATGCCTCATGATCTACATGTGTACTTGGAGAAGCTAAGTACACATCCCCACCTTCATCTGAGGTGGTTTTTGCCTCTGTAGAAGGAGAATCATCAGATCCTTTTCCTTTATCAGGAGCTTTAGATCTACAATCCATTTTGAAGTGCCCTTCCTTTCTGCATTTCTAGCACACCACCTTTATAGCTTTTCTTGGAGATTTAGAACTCCCTCTAGATTTAGATCTCCCACTCGATGACTTATTTTTGTTTCTGTTCTGGGACCGTCCTCGTACAGACAATGCATCACCATTCTGGTTTTCCATATTTTTCTGTCTCATCTCCTCCGTCAAAAAGGATGAGACTATTTCATCAAACTGCAAAGCAGTTGCATTGCTACCTATTGCAATAACTAGACTATCCCATGAATCTGGTAGAGACCACAACAAACTAATGCACTTATCTTCATCTGAAATTTTAATATCAACAGATGATAACTAACTTACCAGAGTATTAAACGCATTCAGATGCTCTGTCACTGAGTTTCCATCTTTCATCCTTAGGTTATACAGCTTTTTCCACAAGAATATTTTATTCACCAGAGACTTGGATTGGTACAAAGTCCCTAACTTGTCCCACAGAGCCTTCGCCGTAGCTTACCCCGATACATTCAACAATATTGAATCTGAGAAACACAATCGTAGTGTGCTCTTTGCCTTTTGATCCAACTTCTTCCATTCTTCATCGGTCACTCCCGTTGGTTTAGTACCTGGATCTAGCATGATCCACTAATCTTTATCCACCAACAATTCCTCCATCTTGAGTTTCCACAGCTCAAAACTCTAACCATTGAACTTCTCAATCTCTATTTTTCCGTTGCTACCCATCTTCTTTCACCACCAGAATCGATGTCGCAGATCTCCCACTGAACAGGGTCTACCACAAGCCCAAGAAAAACCCCTCGGCAACAAAGTTGTCCCCTTGAAGCCAAAATAGCTCTGATACCAAATGTAGGTTTTAACCCCGTAAATAAATAACTTGCATACAAATTCTAAATCACAGAAAAATAAACAATGCGAGAGCATAACACATAAAACACATATACACATAGATTTCCCACTGGATCACAAAACCGGGACTACCAGCTTAATTTTTTTCATTATGTTCCTTTCAATGTTACAATACATATTTATACATGCCGAAGCATCCAATACCATGGACCGAAAACCATCGCGTCCAAAACCATGGACCAAAAACCATAGGTAGGTTCGCCCAACCTAATATAGGGTCCAGAAAAAAAAATTCCCGGGGCACTGCCCCGGACAGGGGGGGCTGCCACCCCCCTGTGACCCCCCCGCTACGCAATCGGGGCACCGAAGGGGGGGCTTCACCCCCCCTCTAACCCCCCGGTTCACTATGTAGGTTAGTCGTGGAAAGAATATAACACAACCACCAAATGTGCACCCATATAGATATCCGTTCACCCAAAAGAATGAAATAGAAAAAATAATCAAGGAACTTTTGGAAGCAGGTGTCATTCATCCCAGCATTAGTCCTTATTAATCACTGGTGGTCGTGGTCCTCAAGAAAGATGGGGAATGGTGAATGTTTCCAAACTTCAGGGCTCTCAATAAGTTGAGAGTCAAAGATAAACTTCCCATCTCGGTTGTTGATGATTTACTAGATGAACTCAATGGGGCTCAATTCTTCACTAAGTTGGATCTTCGCTTTAGTTACCACCAAATTTGCATGAAGGAAGTCCACATTCCAAAGACTACTTTCACAACTCATGAAGGCCATTATGAGTTACTGTTCATGCCATTCGGTCTTTGTAATGCCCCCTCTACTTTTCAGAGCCTTATGAACCACCTTCTCAAACCATATCTCAGGAAATTTGGCCTTGTCTTCTTCGATGACATCCTCATCTATAGTTGCACTTGGGCCACACATCTTCAGCATGTAGATCTGCTCTTGCAACTTCTCCGCAAGCATAAATTATTTGTTAAGATGTCCAAGTGTTATTTTGGCATGGAAGAAGTTGAGTATTTGGGCCACATTGTGCGACGTGAAGGTGTCAAGGTGGACCCCAAAAAGATCTAGGCAATGCAGGAATGGCCTCAACCTAAGACCTTGAAGAGCCTGAGAGGATTTTTGGGTCTCACAGGCTATTATCACAAATTTGTCCACAATTATGGTTGCATTGCGAAGCCCCTCACTCAACTCCTCAAGAAAAAATCATTCTTCTAGAATGATGATGCACAACAAGCGTTTACAGCTCTAAAAAATGCAATGTGTTCCACTCCAGTCTTAGCACTACCTGATTTCACCAAATCTTTGGTCATTCAATGTGATGCTTCGGGTACGGGTATTGGGGCGGTCTTAATGCAGGAAGGTCGACCCTTGGCCTTCACAAGCCAACAACTAAGTGGGAAGAATATGGGACAATCTACCTACGGGAAGGAGATGATGGCCATCTTACATGCAGTAGATACCTGGCGATCTTACTTACTGGGGTGACGTTTCGAAATCTGCACAGACCATCATAGTCTTAAATATTTTTTGGAGCAATACCTATCCTCCCCACAACAAAATAAATGGCTCACCAAAATGGTGGGATATGATTATGAGATCATTTACAAGAAAGGGCATGAAAATATTGTAGCAGATGCATTATCTCGCCAATTTGAGGACGAAAGTACCCTGCTCGCAATTTCCCTTCCCATTCTAGAGTGGATTGAAGAGGCTCACAGGGAATGATTTTCACATCCCTGGCTCTCCCAACTCATTACTCAATTGCAGGCGGATCCAAATTCCACCAAGGGCTACTCATGGCAGGATGAGATTCTTCGCTAGAAGGACAGAGTTGTAATATTACCAACATCCACCATCAAAAGCCGCATTTTGGCAGAATTGCACTCATCCCCCATTGTAGGACATCCAGGCTTTCATAAGACGTATGCTCGCACTAGAATATCATTTTTTTGGACAGGCATGAAAAAGGACATCCTTATTTTTGTAGCGGAATGCGATGTCTATCAACACCAAAATTGGGAGACAGTCAAAGCACCAGGCACATTACAACCGTTGCCCATCTCGTCGTCAATATGGATGGAGGTTTCTATGGATTTCATTACAGGTCTTCCAAAGTCAGGAAACAAGTCAGTCATCATGGTGGTTGTGGACCGACTTTCTAAGTATGTTCATTTTTGCGCCCTACCCCACCCGTTTACACCGACTTTGGTCACTCAATCTTTCATGGATCAGATCGTCAAATTGCATGGCATGCCCACTTCTATTGTGTCTAATCGTGACCCGATCTTCACCAGTAATTTTTGGCAGGAACTCTTCAGGCTACAATGCAACTGACTAAAACTCAGTACTTCCTATCATCCACAAACAAATGGTCAAACTGAAGCCATCAAAAAATGTCTGGAAACCTACCTTAGGTGTTTCACTTCAGAAAAGAAACATCTTTGGGTACAGTGGTTACCTCTAGCTGAATGGTGGTATAACACCAACTATCATGCCACCACCAAAGTGACTCCCCATGAAGCAGTTTATGGTCAACTCCCTCCTTCCCCTACTTCATATATCAAGGGGTGCTCAAAGGTACAAGCAGTGGATCAAATCCTACAAAATTGCACAACCATGCTCGTCCATCTTTGAGAGAATATTCATCAAGCTCAAAACCACATGAAGCAATAGGTAGATCAGCATCACTCAGAGTGCCAATTTCAACAACAGGATCAGGTATTTTTGAGGCTGCAACCATATAAGAAAACATCGCTCAAAGACAAGAGTTGTTAGAAACTATCTCCAAAATTCTATGGACCATATCAAGTACTTCAGTGCATTGGAGAAGTGGCCTACAAGCTAGCTTTGCCACCCACTGCAAAAATCCATCCAGTTTTCCATGTCTCATGCCTCAAGAAAGTGATTGGGAACAATTGCAGAATTCAAACTAGACTGCCTGAATTGGATGAAGAAGGGTCAATCTAGCTCCAACCTGAATAGGTCCTAGACACACAAGAACGACACCTGCGTGGTCGCATGATCAGGGAAGTCCTCATCAAGTGGAAAGACACCTCTCCGGAAGATGCAACCTAGGCACTAGCCACTATTCTTCAGTAGTTTCTGCAGCTTCAGCCTTGAGGACAAGGCTATTCTTAAGGGGGAGGGCATGCTAGGGTCCCACCCTAACCCCCTTATTTATGTAGTAGGATCGAGTCATCGTAAAGAGTCAATAAAGCCCATATTAATAATTGTAATTGGTTAACCCGCATTTAATGACGGGACCACAGTTAGTTGCAAATGGGCCATGGTATTAGATAGATGGTATTAATAAAAACCATGGTATTGATGCATGGTATTGCATGTATGAGTCATATATAAAGGATAGAGACTCATTGTGAGGAGCATCGTGTCTTATTTTGTCATCGAGCTCTGCTCTATTGGAGGTTGCCCCCTCGAAGAGGCAAGTGAACATTGCTTTCTGAATAATAAAATACTTGTTGTTGTTACTTGCTATTCTATGTTCTGGGTATATTTCTTTGCATATTTGGTATTTTGGTATCGTTTTGCATGTTAAGAGCATAACATAAGAAGAGGAAAAATCTCTCATTGTAGAGCATAATGAAGATGTTTTTAACAAGTATTTTGAGTGTGAAGTTTAACAAGATAACAATATAATTACAATTCTAACTAATAGAGAAGATGAAGAGAAAGATGCAAGAAAGGACATGGAAGTTTCTGAAGACAAAGAAGAAATAATTGAAACAACCTTTTGACAGTGGAGTCAAGAAGAGATCAAATTCTACTATCAAGAAATATGGCAGAAAGAAGATCAAGAATATAAAGTGCAAGAAGAAAAGAAAGGTTTGCAATTTGAAGATAAAGAGTTGTGTCAGTAGTGCATGTGTGAACAAATATTTGACAAGGAAGTTGTAGAAGACAGACTCAAAAATCTTAAATTGAAATAACAACAAATGAAGGAATATGGATCTCAAACCAAGAAAACATAGTTGAGAATGAAACATCTTCGAGGGTATATAATTTCGAAGAAACAAGAAATAAAATCCAACACTGTAAAAAAAAATTGAGTCATTGTAAGCCTAGCTGAGACTTAGATCAACATACATGTTTAAGTTATGTTTAGTGATGATTAAGTTAAGGTTAAGCCATATTGTTGTAATTAAGGGGTAGTGTTAGAAATAGTAAGTACTCCCATATGCATGCAATTCATGAAGAGTTAAGAAAATCAAGTCGAGTCTAATATTAGAAGTCAAGTCTAGTGTGAGTTTCCATGATTCCATATTTAGTAAGTTTGGTATTTATATACCTATTGTTGGGTCATTGTTATTAGAAGCAAGAATATAGAAGAGAGATGAGTTTCATCTCAGTGGATGCATATTACAGAATCAATTTTTTGTTTAATATAGTAATTGAGCAGTAGCTTACACATTTTTGTGTGTATATTTTGGGCTTTCCTCTAGCTTTCCTACATTACCTTCAAGGAGAGGTGGGAACATGAGGGGATCTTCTTAGCCCCAACAAAATAATTGTGATTCAATTTTCTTGGGGTCTCGGCCATATCACAATTAACCAAATGGAGTCTCTTACACTATATAAAGGAATGGAAATTTCTTTGAAAATAAATGTTATAAATCTACTAGACTTTAGCAATTCAAAAATTATAATTCGACAGGTGGTTAAGGCTAGAAAGAATTTATATTATGACCTCCCTCCCACTCTTCAAGTGACTTTTCTCCTTGCCTCTTAGCTCGAGAATGTTGAATTTTTCCATGTTTACAGACATTTGAATTCTATGGTTGATGAATTAGCAAAAAAAGGCTCAATGATGGAACAACCATGACTACGGTTAAATCAAGGAATGTTCAAAATATCTCATATCCTGTATTCATCAAAAATATGTATTTCTATTCATATTTTATAGGATATGGAAATATGCTCCAAGACGAGAATAAAAAAATGATTTTTCTGTGATACTCTTCTTGCAACCAACCAAAATGGTCATCTTAGAAAATTGATCAGTGACCATAAACACATAGTTAGTACCATTCTTGGTAGAAGGAAGGCTAGCCAACCTATATGGATTCCCAAGGGTAGCTAGGACTAGGTAGAGGGGTGTACAAGCATTTCTTCTTAATGGTTGGTTTAGCGTTGGTATACGTAGGGTAGGATTTGATATACTTGCCAATATTTTGTGATTTTTTTTCCAATTAAAATACTTCTACACTACTTCCATTGCCTTCTCCACACCAAAGTTCTCTATAGACTGATTGTAATGTGCCACCTAGATTAGCAAGGCACACTCACTTTAAGGAACACAAAGGTGTCCTAGGCAATGCAATATTCCATCATAGAGATGGTAATATGGAACTAGCTTACCGATCATCAACATCTAGGATGTGGTCATGAATTCTAAAGTAATGTTCTATAGTTACAACCATGTAGAGGTCTCTTTCAAAAAATAGTTGAGAACTATGGTTAGTGCCATAATTAGTGGTTGACTTACCTAGTATGTAACATGATAGGTGTTACTCATCTTGTATTTGATGTTCAAAAGGAATTTTTGTGAGTATGTGGACCATTTTTTATGGCAGTCATTTTGTAACTTCCGTTGTGTCAACAGAAATTGAAGAGGCCTATGATACATGTGGATGATTGTCTCCTTCCCTATCATATAATGTTCCCATTATTTGCAGGCCTATAGAATGGAATACATCTCCTTATCATAGGTGGGGTATCCTCAGAAAATATTATAGTGTTTCGCTATAATAGTCCACCAGATTCCCTTACTAAATAGTTATTGCACTAATAGCATGGTTAAATGTATCTGTGTCGATCTCAAAATGGTTGTTGCAGGTTTGGAAGGGTCAGAAATATTGTGGAGAGAAGGTAGTGTTTTATCTCTTCCCTTGGTTACTTTACTTAAGGGTCAAGAAATATAAGTGAACCTTGGCACAAATCTTCAGTAGAAGTTAGCAATGAACAAGAATTTAGGAAGCTCTATTATATTTTTTGATGCTAGACAATAAAAAAGGGATTGGATCTCAGCTAAATCCACATGCAAGGAATGCACATGCACTCCTTGCTCGTCAATAATGTAGTTTGGGTATCAGATCTTTTCCATGGCAAAACGACATATTTCCAAGTTAGCACATAGTTTGTGCTACCATAGAGTGTGGAGGACCTAAGGAATATGTTACCAGTGTTCTTCCCAGATCCTACTGAAGATGAGGATATCATCTAAATATACAACCATGAAAATGTTGGTGAAAGGCCACAATATATCATCCATCATCCTCTTGAAAGTTGTTGGGGAATTTTTCATGCCAGAAGGCATGAACAACCATTCAAAAGGACCCTCTGTGGACTTGAAATTAGGCTTCCACACTTTATTTAGTTCTACTGGGACTTGTGGTAGTCAGACTTCAAATCAATCTTATTGAAATACTTTTCTCCTTTGATTTGGTCAAGAAGATCATCAATCTGAACAATTGTTACCGGTTCTTGATTATGATTTTATTTAGGGCTCAATAATCAATGCAGAGTTGCCAGGTCCCATATTTACTCTGCACAAGTACAAGTGGGATTCCACATGGTGAGGATCTCATTCAAATGTGCCATTTTTGGAGTAGCTCTTGAATATGCTGCTTGATTTCATCATTCTTCGTAAGAGAAAAATCATAGACTGGATCATTGGGCATGTGTGTGTTGGCGGTCAAGTCAATTTAATGGTTGACCTTATAGTGAAGAGTTATCCATGTGGAGGAGGCCAATATGTCTCCATTCTCTTCCATGATCTTATTAATTTGTTGTCACTACTTGGCGAAGCCTTGTGTTGAGGCCATGGATGTGGATACAATATTCCCATTACTTTGAGGTAAAATCAAGAGGAATAAAATTTTCCTATTTTATGAGAAGATCTTACTACATTAGTTAGTAGAGATCAAAGAAATAATAGTAGAAAGGGTTACCTCTGGTATTCTATATAATTGTCTACCCAAAGTAATAATAACACTACAAGGTCTAGACTCTTACATAACATGTTGTTGCAAAACATATGGTTGGCCTAAAAAAAAATCATAATCTTCAAGGGCAGAAACATCACACAATGCCTTATCCATGAAATTCTTGATGCTATAGGGTAGGTGGCATTGTTGGTTGACTCAAAGATCTTTCCTTCGGTGGGGACACCCAATGGTGTACAACTACACGCATTGAATTCTCAATAGGCCTAGCTGCTTAATGACCTCTACTAATGTGAGGTTCATTTGAATCCCACTATCAAAAATGAAAATAATTAGGGTGCCCTTCTCCCATGTCTGTGAGTGGAAGATTCATTCACCTTCCTTCGAATCTTCAGGGTCACTTTGTTGGAACCTAGTAGTGGCAACAATGGTTTAAAATTTTTCATCAATGGTTTTTTCTATTGTTTAGGTCTGGCTCAAAGACAAAACCTACATTTGATTTTGAGGCTTTTAGCTCAATTACGAGAAACTACTTTTCATGGAATTATGTGGTGTTGTGAGTGGCACTCTTATCAAACTTGTACCACTTTCCTTTGTCTTTCTTCATATTCCCAATGCCATTATTTGTTGGCAGCTTTGATGGGTTGTCCTAGGGTGGTATACCCTAGCTCTATCCTTTTTTATATGGTTTTGGGATGCTTGTGCCTTACTTTCTTTGTGAATGTTTGGTATATCCAAGGCGTTACTTCTTCTACTTAAATTTTTTCTCAATTTTAATAGCATATTAGTATGCTTCACCAAGCGAGAAGATGTATGAAAAATGTTATTTTGTTCTGATCTAGTGTAAACAGTCGCGGTACTTAAGCACTAGATGTAACTCAAATTTTTTGATATCCAACTTGGTGCACAAGGTGTGAAAGATATTTATGAACTCTTGCATGGATTTCTCCCTTTTTTATCATACAGTGGCCCATCTCATGTACTAGTATTCATCACTTCCAACAAGGTAATATTGTTCCTAATAGCATTTCTAAAAGAGTCCTAACTGGGTGCAACTTTAAATAGTGGGGATTCCCCTCTAGCCCTTTGCTCACAGTAATTTTACCACCAATAATTGACATGGCAGGTGGCCTTAAGGAGTGGAAATATAATATTTTCTCTATCGGAAAATTTGTAGAATAAAAAATACCATTCTAGTAGATTTAACCATTTTTCTAGAGCATTTTTGTCTATCTAATATTCAAATATAGGCATATCAATATTTACTTAAATTTAAATGGGTTGGAAGCTCCAAAGTCGTCACTTGATGAAGATGCATCTCCTATTGGCATCCCTCGAAGGATCTAGGAAATTTTATCCATCATTTTGTTCCTTTCTCACTTGAGGGATTCTTCAAGAAACATCTTAAAAAGATATCCTACTCCCTCATCTTTTATTTCTTCTTCCATGGGAGGCAATTGGGTTCAGCAACGATGGTTTTGCAACTATTCAAACAATTTAAGTCCCATCTCCTTATACCCCAACCTCGCCAAGGACATGCATAGAAAAATAGAGAAAGAATATACTGCTTTGATACTGCTGATCAAAATTTATGAAGGGAAGAAGTTGAAATACATATTAATAATAAAAAAATATAGATATACAACAAAACTTGACTTCAATTAAATAAGGAAAAATGTTGTAAATGGTATACAAGTAGAATGAAGCAAACTAGCATGAACAATGGTATCCTATCTCTAAGAAGAGATGTGACACCTACACACCTTCATCAACTATATTATATTGAGCATAAGAAGAATTTGTATCATTAATGAATAATGAAAAACCATAAAAATTAGAAACCCTAACCCTAGGAGATGAAGCACCAAAGGCTTATAGGCATCGATGGGGTGAATTGGAAGATCAAGTTACCAAGGTTGTTACTTTATCATATGATATTTTTTTGGTGCACACTATATCCCATTTGAAAGGTCTATCAGAGGATAACACATTCCAATTGTCATGTTTCCCAAAGAAATTTTGTTTTGGGCCTCAAAATAGCTCCAGAAGTTCACGACCTAAAATTTGAAAAATGTAGAAGTGTCAAAATAGGAAATTATGCTATGAGTCAAAGGAATAGATGGGGGGCGACCAATATCCACTT
Organism: Pinus taeda; assembly: GCA_000404065.3. Lineage (NCBI taxonomy): Eukaryota > Viridiplantae > Streptophyta > Pinopsida > Pinales > Pinaceae > Pinus > Pinus taeda. The sequence continues at coordinate 195,339 of APFE031098216.1, forward strand.
GGATCAATACTAGCTTATGAAAATTTGTTTGAATGGCCATGGGGTCGAAATATGAAAGCTATTATTTCCCTTGAGAGAAAATGAATAAAGTTGAAAAGAAATAACAGGCTGATTGTAATCATGCTTAATCATCATGAAGGAAAACAACACATTAAAGCATCGCATGATGATGTGAAATAAAAATGACAATACCAAGTCATGTAGGAATACAAAGACAATATGGAGCCTAATGTAGTAGTACAATTATTTTAGGCTCACCCCTTCCCATTGGACAAAACTCGGATACCAAGATCTATGAATGGAAGATTGAAAACTATGAATACAAGGCTAAAGAATGTTGCTATATTAAAGTAGTACCAATTAGGAAGACCTAACCATGTTTTATAGGGAAATAAGTTCTTGTTATATATGAAATAAAATTAATGCAATCCATGACACTACTTCCAAAAAATCTGAAGAAGAAATTTGGAACCTCCTTAAGATTTAAAAACATAATTCTCCTTCAAATCACATTGATAAAGTTTCTAAATTAGTAGATGAATAAGGAAGAATATAATTTTTTTTTCTAACTTTTACTATAAAAGAAACAAGATTGTGGGATACTCATGCCCCTCAACTTTAGACATGGAAAAATACTACTACATATTTTTTTGAATATTTCTAGGGAAATAAAATATATATATTGGCCAACATTCCCCAATTTAAGTTAAGATGTGATGTTACAACCCACTTTGAACAATTTGAAATAGAATGGAAAAGGATTGGGTACAAAGATGAGAGATTTTAGCCATAGATGTTCCACAATAATCTCAATCATATTTCTAATAAGTGGTATAAATTTGAAGAAGCTTAGGGATAAATACTCTATTTGAATGAATTAAAGAGCAATTTTATAGTACACTTTGAGTTTTATCCTGCCAAGAAAGAATTAATTGAAGTAGCTCAACAAATTGAATACATTATGAAGAAATAAACTCTTGTAGAATTAATGGAAATATGAAAAGTGAAATTCAACTACTGATTGACTTTGAGATGAAAATATATATATCATTTCAGCAACCAATAGAAATGGAAGCCTCCCAAATCAACATGGAAAGCATCAATATTTGAGGGAAAATATTTTGATGGAAAAAGGATCACCCTAAGGACATTAAACAAATTAGAATGATACTTAAGATATATGAAGAGAAAAAAAAGAAAAATCTTAGAAGCTAGACTTACCACATTCATACTAAGAAGTGAAGGTAGGATACTAGAAACTCAAGGATTCAAAGACTCCTAAATTCATGGATGCCAAAATAAAAATAAAAAAATCGACATATATAATGATGGTTGACTAAAAATTTCTTGAGTGGGTGATTAATGTCTAGAAAAATAAACCATTCAATTCATCAACCTTCTTAAGGAGTATTAAGATACATTCACAACAGGCTATAAATATTTTAAGGGACTTGTAAAGGAAATGGGGGAGATGAAAATCAACCTCATGTGAGGATCCGAGTTGATTAAGAAATGATTTATAAATTAGCCCACAAGTAAAATTCAATTGTACAAATGGAAATTGAAGGGATGCTAGCTATTGACATCATATATTTTATAGGAATGTTAGACTCGACAACTCTAGTGGTTGTGCAACCAAAGAAGCATGACTTCAAGAAATTAAGAAGGTGTGTTGATTATTGTGGTATGAATATGTTAACAGTAATAGATCCATAGTGAGCTCCACTTGCCAATGAAATTATAAATGAAGTTGCAAGGCATGAGCGCTACTCATTCAAAAACAGTTTCTCAGGGTATTTAATCAAGTATCCATAGTAGAAGATGACTAAGAAAGGATAACATTTGTTTGAGAATTTGGTTATTTCGAATATAAATTTATGTCATTTAGAATAGAAAAAAACTTCCCCAAAATTGTAATAAAATCATTCGAGGAGTATATTTGTAAGAATATGAGGCCAGATCACATTACAATGAGGCGAAAAGGAGATTTTAACATAAATGAAAAATGAGTAAACCCTAACATCGAAAATGCTAACCATAGGAGATGAAACACTAATAGTATTGTGGGCCTTGATGGAGTTAGTTAGTATGTCAACTTCCAAGGGTTTTAACTTTTGCATATGAGCTTTGCGTGGAAAACTCAATAGCTTGTTGGAAAGGTCTATCCAAGAAGCATGCATTCCCACTAGGTCAAGTCGAGAGCTTGCAACTAACAATGAAGTTGTGGAATATAAAATAAAAATTGTTTAAGGCCTTAAAATGGCCCCGAAAGTTCAGGAGAAAATGTTTTCTAGAAAAAATACCAAGATGGAGAGATTTTCTTTGAGCCTGTGGAATATGTGTTTGTCCAAAAATATCGACTAGGATCACGGAGTTCATAGATTCAATTGAAAATATATGGATGAATATGCCTCATGATGCTTCTATTATCTTATATTTTAAAATGATGGAACTTGGGATACAAAATTTTGAGTAAGGACAAGGGAATTTCTTGGGTCATCTAGTGAAGTCCCACATTTGGATTAATTTAACACTTAGATTTATTCTCTTGAAATTGCCATTAAATTGACCACTCCAAACCCCCTGTCGATGAGGATATTGTACCTTATTTATGCCCTAATGAAAATCATCAAGGGATTGTAAGAACTCATAAGACTACTTACCCTTAAACTCTTCTCGTAGTTCATGACAATGACATGATTCTAGGGTCTCATTGAAATCATTAGCCTTTAGGACCATGGAAATAGAATAATATGTTGCATGGCCCCCTCAGCCTTTAGGAACATGGAAATAGAATAATATGTTGCATGGCCCCCTCATGGTGTGTTGTATGTTTTTGATAATGACCCATAAATTCATACATGTAAATAACAATTCTTGGCCTATGTTCGACAATGAACACTACATGGCATAACCAATCTGAGTGCATTTCACTTAGTATATATGTATTTTATATTTTAGTTTGGTGTGTGATGTGAGTGCATTTTAGTTTTGCATGTGTTTTTTTTTTGTTTGATGTTTATCATGATTGGTGCCAATTCATATTTGTCAATTAAATCCCCTTGACCCTTGTCATAAGTACACCAACGATAGTGTGACAGCAAGAGGAGCTACGGTTGGAGTTGAAGATAGGGTTTTGGATTTAGGGTACCATGGCAAGCAATGTAAGGGGGAGTGCTGCTCCCTCCTACAGCCAAACAGTCACAGGAGGAAGTCAGGATGCGGGAAAGAAGAATTTCAAAAAACTACTAAACAAGATCGTAGAAACCAAAAGTTAGGGGACATCTGGAAGAAGTGGATATCAGGATCAAGAAGGGAATCAACAGGAAATGAGAAAAGAAAAGGACAATGGAGACAGTAGTGAAAAACCAGATTCCAGAAAAACTATTGGAGTCTACAAATCCAAGTCAGGCATTATTCCTAGGGTCGTATTAAGTGACCTAGCGATACAAGCTCACAGAGATCATATGACATAGCATGCAATCATATGCAAGTTCATGGGGTTATGACCGATAGAGAGGGTGTTACATGTCTGGATACGGAGCCATTGGAAGCCAAAGGGAGAAATACATTTACATCTGGGTTCTAAGGGCTTTTTCACAATACTGTTTGCAAACATAGAAGACAAAGATAGAATGTTTGAAGGGGGGCCCTATTTCTATGCTACAGCAGGACTCTACATGCGGCCATGGATGATGAACTTTGTCCAGGAATGCAAAACATTCACATCAGTACCGGTTTGGATCAAACTATATTCCCTTCCTCTGGATTATTGGTTACTAGAATCTTTGAAAACCATAGGCAACAAGCTAGGACATTTTCTAAGGATCTTAGAGGCAACTTTGAAAGGAAGATATACCTCCTTTGTCTAAATATGTGTGGAAATGGATCTATTTGGAGCCTTGCCAGAAGCGATCATTTCAGAATTATATGATGAAGCATGGGTGCAAACAGTGGAATATGAGCCACATACCATTTAGATGCCACAAATTCCATGAACATGGGCATCTATATAGAGACTATCCCACAATCAACAGGGAAGATAACCAAAAAACCACTGTGGAGAGAGATCATGAGGGATTCACCAAAGTCGGGAGAAAAGGAAAAGGGGGAAAACTTCCACACAAGAAGGCAAATGAGGATAGACACAGAAGACAAAACAATTTCAAGATCCTGGAGGAAGAAGAGGGGAACAAGGAGATAGTCCAAGACATGGAGAATGTAACAAAGGAACAAGATAGGGAAGCTGACATGGAGGATATCACGGTAGAAAACAAGAAAAAGAATGCTCTACTAAGCCTGATGTAGATAAGTAGGGCCCAGGAGATAACTCCAAGTGAAGCAGGAACAGAGGAATGAGTTACAAGAGATTCTGGATAGGGAAAATCTAGATCTAGAGAAATTTTTGGAACAAGGAAAAATGATAGGGTGGAATCCTTGCCAAAAGAGGACTATGATAGAGTACAACAGCTCTTTCTCTAGAGGTCACAAGCGAAGGGATCTGGAGTCAAAAGAAATCATGATAGTCAGGAGACAAGTGGGTCAAGATGATGCAGAATCCTCGGGCACAATATCTAAAGGACTCAGGTAGGAAAAGAGGAAGAAAGAGGTAGAATGAACTGCTGAACGAATGTGGAAAACTATTGATCAACTCAGGTAAGATGAAATATCTTACTAATTATTCCTTTAATAACCTTTCTTAATGGAGTTCACAACCTAGAACATTAGAGGAATAGGAAATAGGAGGAAACAAAGAAATCTTAGTAACAGAATGAAAGAAGAAAAACTAGACATGGTTTTTATTTAGGAGACAAAATGTTTGATGGAAAAGATAGGATACATTCATAATAAGTGGTTATTCAAATATAATTATTTAGAGGTTAAGGAAAATCACTCAGCAGGGGTGATTCTCACTTTGTGGGACCCACAAAAATTGGGTATTCTGGATGCTGAAGCATCTAGGAACTATCTCTCCCTGATATGTCAACCTATTGGGGACAAGGATATATACATGATTACAAATGTTTATGGACCTCAAACGCAAGCAGACAAGTTCAAGCTTCTCACTCCCCTAGAGGAACTAAGGGCGAGACATCCCATTTTACCCTGGATCGTTGTAGGGGATTTCAATATGATAAGATCTCTTTCCAAAAAAAAATGAGGCACTAGCCAGCTACGTAGAGACTCCATGGCCTTCCACAACTTCATTATGAAGATGAGATTGGTGGATACTAGAAAAATTAATCGAACCTTCACTTGGAACAATAGAAGGGGAGGGGCCCATCAAGTTGCTTCCAAACTTGATAGGTTCATGATTTCAAAGGACCTCTTTCTCTCAGGACCTGCCATGACAGCCTCCATTCTGCCCTTTGGAGGATCTAATCATTGGCATGTTTAGCTGGAAGCCACCTTTATGGAACTGTGAGAAACAGACCTTTCAGGTTTGAAAATGCTTGGCTCTCACATCCTAATTTCACTACTAAAGTTGAGAAATGGTGGAAAGAGGAGTTGAATATTCAGGGCTCAAAAATGTATATGCTCCAGCAGAAAATTAAACTTATCAAATCTCGTCTTAAAGTTTGGAACAAAAATGAATTTTGAGATATCTTCAAATCCAAAAGAGAAATTGAACTAAAGCTCTAGGAGATCAATCAGATTAACATCTCATATGGCTTCACCGAAGAGCGATAAAAATTAATTGACTCTCTGGAGGAAGAATGGGAGAATTGATGCTTACAAGAAGAAATATTCTAGAGGCAAAAATCAAGAATAAAATGGATTAAAGAGGGAGAAAGGAACACAAAATTCTTCCACAAAACCACCATGGCTCACATGGCACACAATAGAATCACAAAGATCAAAGATTCTCAAGGCATTGAGCTTGTTTCTCATATTGATATGGAATCGGTCCTAGTTTAGCACTTTTCCAACATTGCAAAGGAGCCTCTGGAGGACAGATCTAGGTTCATTGACCATTTCACTCAGTATATCCCTCAGTTGGTCACCAGAGAGGACAACCACAATCTCAACAGGCTAGTTTAGGAAGAGGAGGTTAGTGAAGTTATTAATGAAATGTAGAGTGGAAAAGCACTAGGCCTGGATGGATTCAATGTAGACTTCTTCAAGTCTTATTGGGAAACTATCAAACATGACATCGTCGAGGTTGTAGAATACTCAAGAAGATCCAAAATGGTTCTAAATGCTTTGAATGCATCCTTCATAGCTCTGATTCCAAAGCAGAAAAATGCCATGACTCCGAATGGTTTTTGGCCCATAGCCTTATGTAATGTGATGTATAAAATTATCTCCAAAGTAATAGCCAATCGACTCAAACCACTTCTACCCTCTCTCATATCAGAGGAGAAAACAGGCTATGTGGAGGGAAGACAAATCCTCAACAATATCATCCAAGCTCATGGGGTGGTACACTCTCTCAAAAGTAACAAACAAGCTGACATGATCATTCAGCTGGACCTCATGAAAGCCTATGAAAAATTGAGTTGGGCTTACATAAGAGCAATTTTAAAAGCCTATGGTTTTGATCAGAATTGGATAATATGGGTCATGGCGTTAGTTACCTCAACCAATTTTTCCATACTGCTTAATGGAGCTCCATCAAGGACCTTCACCCCCTCCAAAGGGCTCAGACAAGGAGATCTGCTTTCACCGTTCCTCTTCGTCCTCATGATGGAAGGGCTAGGTAGAGCAATTAAAATGGAAAATGCTAAAGGAAGAATTTAGGGTATCAAACTCACCACGGATGGAGAGGCAAACACTCATCAACAATTTGTAGATGATACTATGTTGCAGGGCATACCTACAATCAGGGAGACCAGAGCAATCAAAAACATCTTAAATGACTTTGCTATGGTAGCGGGCACTAAGGTAAGCCTTAACAAGTCCAAAGTTTTTTTCTTTAACACTAATATTGCTATTCAAAAAAATATTACCAGACTTCTTGGATTTCAAAGAGAGCAACGACCTTCCAAATATCTTGGCATTCCTCTTACTGACAAACCGCTAAGTAAGAAAGTGTGGGAACCGATTTTAAATAAACTACAGGACAAGATCAGAAATTGGACATGCAGATCACTAAACCTGGCAGGACGCCTTGCGCTCACACAAGCTATCTTGCAGGCCATCCCCATTTTTATGATTTCAGCTCTTCCTACTCCTCAAGGTATTAAGCAGCAAATAAGAAGCATACAAAGGGACTTTCTGTGGGGTAGAGGGGAAGAGAAAAAGAAGTGGCTTTTAGTAGCTTGGGACGAGCTTGGCAAACCCAAGAACCATGGTGGATTGGGGCTTCATGATCCTAAGACTGTCAGCAGAGTCTTTGGAGCCAAGCTTTGGTGGAGATGGATTAAGGAACCAAATGCCCCTTGGGTTAAGCTTTGGAAACAAAAATATGCCATTGAAGCACTGGTAGGAGAAGGATCACATTAGAATGTCAGGGAAAATCAGGGGCTCCCATATTTGGAACCTTACCTGGGAGAATAAAAACATTGTGTAGCATTGTTTCTGGGAAATTCAAGCAGGGTATCTTGCTCGATTTTGGGAGGATAACTGGTAATACGAACCCAAACTTTATAGGGATGAATTTGCAGATCTTAAAAATGACACATACAACAAAGGTATGGTTTTGGTAAAAGACTTTTGGGATCAGGGAAGGAATAATGGAAAATGGAGGGAGTGGAAGGATTTAGGATACAATGATGAAAACCATCTGAAAACCAAGGCAGACACCCTCACCCAAGAGCTAGAGCATAGAAGGATTCTTGTCGTTTCCTCCACTGATAAACTAAGATGGGGGAAGAACATTGAAGGCAACTTTAACCTAAAAGAGGCCAAACAGGAAGTCACAAGATTTAACTTCGTGAATCCTAATCAAATCTAGAAGAAACTTTGCCAAAATGAGCATTGGATGAAGATAAAGCTATTCATCTGGTTAGTACATCAAAGGAAGATCTTAACTTGGGAGAATCTCCTCAAGAAAGGCTTCATTGGTCCTTCCAGGTGTTACCTTTGTGGCGGTCATGAGGAGACGATAGAACACCTTCTCAACCTCTGTTTTTTCACTTCAAAGTTGTGGGACTTGGTGACTGCTATTTTTAGACAAACTGATAGGGGTAGTATCAACATATCCAACACTCTAAAGAAATCGAGGAAGAACTTCTCAGGGAATGAGATAGTTAATAAAGTCTGGAATTTGGTTCCAAGATGTGTCATCTAGCATGTGTGGAAAGAATGCAACAGTTGAATCCTCAAAAACAAAACACACAGGCCCCAACACATAATTGAGCAGATTCTAAGGCAGCTCAAAGACACAATAAGAAGCTTGTTGAGGACCCTTCCTAAAGATCCTCCCCTACCCCATGAGGAGAGAATTCTTCTTCACTTAGGTCTTCAGTCTATCAATCCTGTGAGAATAATTAAGGCAATGAGCCTTATAAACAAGTGTGCTACCATCTAGAAGACTCCTCCCTATGGTTTCTTAAAGGCTAATATTGATGGAGCAGCTAAGGGCAACCCAGGATTAGCGGGCTTTGGGGGTGCCATAAGAGACAATTAGGGACAAATACAAATAATCTTCCATGGCCACTTGGGGAAGGCTACAAACAACATGGCTGAGCTCATGGCATTAGAGCAATGCTTGGAAATCCTAGTGAATTCAAGTTCACACAATGTTATAATTTAAGCAAATTCAAAATTAATTATTAGAGCGGCTAATAAGATTAGCAATGTAACCTCTCGAGATAAAGTGTCAAAGCACTGTAAGCTCTTACAGGTTTTTTAACGCATCTATTCTCACTTGCGAACCCTTAAAACTGTCAAATGTGTTCATGTGAAGAGGAAGGCTAACATGTTAGCGGATCATTTCGCAAATGAAGGAATCACAAATAGGGACAGGGATTCTAGGTATGCTTGGGATTCGCTTCCCCCACGTAAATTGCGAGAGGAATGTCTATGTCATGCTACCTAGGATATGGAACTATGGACTAATATGTTGGATCAAAGGAACCCTACAGACTAGTGGGAGGTTGGAGGACTCAACACAGTCTAACCCACCATGATTCAGTTATGTTCCAAGGTCTGGATTCCCTTTGATTGATTGATGAAAGGTTTGACTCAGATAGCTACACAAAGTGGGGTAGCCCTCGTCATTTGGCTTAGGTGGTGGTTGATAAAGAATCCAAGTGAACGAGATTGGCTCTAGTACTTCCCACTGGAAGGAATTAAGGGTCAACACGTGGCGAAAGGAGGTGTTTGTTTTTTCGCGAATCAACTGGTCCAATACCACAAGCAGTATATCAGGCACGGTCTGAACAGCTTCCCATTTTTCTGTGTTTGGCTCTGATTCCACTCTTTGAGCGACACGTTATGGAACAAGGAGAGAGAAAACCACCCTCATCAGGCAGTTAACTCTCACGTTTCTTTTCCTTTCGATATCGATGAAAACCGTTGGATCTTAATCAGTGGATCAATGGTGGCGGTTATTTTTACATTTTGGTCGGACCCAAAAAAAGTTTAGAGTGTTTTGCTTTAACTTCCACTGGGTTTGTTTGTCCATTTGTCAGTTTTCAGTTTGACTTGTGGTGCGACCTCTTGTGGATCCATGACAAGTTATGTACTTGCCCTCCAAGGTTTTCTAGGCTCCTTGTGCTTCATTTGGTAGTTCTCCACGGTTTTCTGGTTCAGGTTCTCTTAGGTTTGGGTGATTGGTTTGGTTTGGCCTGCCTGGCTTATTGTTGAACTCTCGCAGAGCGGGTGTGACTCCTTGTAAATTATGTATATTTGACTAAGTTTAATAGAAGGTCCTACTCTTACTTGATCAAAAAAAAAAGTACACCCACGATGAATCTATAAGGTTACATACATTAGTCTTTTAACTATGTTGACGTTTATCAAAAGGAATAAGGATTGATGCAAACATACATGTATACAAAACATGGATTTAAAATAACTTAATTTAAAGTCATAAGTAAGAGTTGAATCGTATGTAGCTTGTACATCATATCCAAAACTCCAATGTTTTGTAAAATATATAAAAAAATCCAAAAGAAAAAATAAAGTAGATGATCATGTTCTTACCCAATTTATGCATGGTTTCTTTCTCTATGTGATTTAACCAAGGGTCTTTTCTTTTGGATTGTTTTTATAGGTACAAGTGACATTTTTAGGGATATTCATTAAACTTGAGGTCATGTTTTCAATCGCAACATATAGTGTTATGTCACTCTTTGAATTTTCACTTTCGTTGTTAACTATCTATGCTTTCTTCAACGTGTCATAAGTCTGACCCTTGTAAGCTGCAGAATTAACCCCTTATTTATTAAAAATAGTAACTTGAATGGTAGAGCCTACCCTTAATGGATACCGTAGAATAAAACCATCTTACCATTTTTGTGTCCATGTTTTGACATTTTCGAGGCCAAAGAATCCTCCTATAAACCCACCATGAAATGAAATTAAGTCTTATATCTCTCTCTTCTTCTAACTTTTTACCACATCTCGAGGATGATCCAAATCACTTTCTTATGTCTTTATAGTTATTGAAGTTTGTTGTTACTAATGTACTAGTGTCTGTTTCTATGCCTTTTTTATTCCTTCCCTTTGTTTACCGCCACAACAATCACAATTTATGTCTTTCTATTTGTAGCATGTTGTTCTTTTTTCTGGTGATCTTATCCTTCCTCAAGATACTGCTAGGATAGATTTAATTTACCATACCAACCTCTTTACTTTCCTCTACTTAGGAAGGTTCCACCAACATGGAACTTGATGCTTCTCGTTTATATCACTCATTTCTTCCAGATGAATTTCCTTTTCATCTTATTCCTACTCATAAGAAAATGAAATCCATAGAGCTTACTCTTCTCCATTTGTTTCATTTGTTAAAACAACAAAAAATTATACCACAAAAAATTTTACTTTTTTCTCAACCATTAAAATCTCAACGAAAAAATACACTATTGAGTACATTTTTTACTCCTTTTGGAACTCATTAAAACTAAAAAAAGAGACACTATCGAAATTACTTTTCTTCTCTTTCATGCTTTCTAATGTATGCAGGTGATAATAAAAAAAACTCATGAACAAATTATTAATAAACATAAAAGTAAAAAAATCACAATCCCATAATATACAAAGATTTAGTTGGAAAGAGAAACCAAGAAAGCCATCCAACCTGTTAGAGTTACAACTCTAATTTTTCCCATCAAACAACTTCATTGTTTATAGTACAACATATAATATCCCACATCATCAAAAACATGTAAATCATTAACATTAATTATATTGTAACTTTAATTTATTAACTAGATTTAGAAAAGCATTGGCTAAACCACAAAGAACCACAAAATAACAAAGGTCAAAATTATGTACCAAAAATGATGATAAAAAGCCACCCAATATTTATGCGTGTAAGGGGGCTACCAATCCCCGCTACACCTAGTGCAACAAATCATGCATAGGTCTGCTACACCTAGTCCAACAAATCATGCATAGGTTGACAATGGAATGAATCACACTTGGGTCTTGTCGTGCAAAGAGTATGGCACACACAAAAAAAAGAAAGCCCCCTAATAACATAACATGACCAAAGGAAATGACACTCTTTAAGGAAAATGCTAAGCCCTAAAAGATATCACAAGACAGGAAAAAAACAATGAAATTTTGTAAGTTTTACTTAAGCCAACACAACTATCACTTATTACTCAAAATCAAATCACATATAACTATTATATCAAAATGAATAAATGTAAAATTTAGATCAAAGAAATCCCACAAATCAACAACATATACCCTTGGGGAAGACACAATATTTCAAATTTATCTTGTCGGTCAAGTGGATATTTGATGATGGTCATTTGTTTTTCATGTGTGTCAATTCAATTGTTATGTACATTTTCTAGTGCCATTTTTTTTTTGTGTTGTTATATGTAATTTTGTTCTAACAGTTGGGAGGTAAGCTTGAAAGTATTCATGTTTACAAAAATGAAATGTAATACATCATTAGTCTAACTCCAAAAAATATATTGAGGTTCAAGTGGTCATTGGAAACCACAACTCTCTAGAAGTGAGGCTCAAAACAAAACAATTTCTCAATCGGGAAAGGCATGACACCATTCTCTAAATTGGGAAAGGTGCAACAACTAAAAATATAATTTGAGGAAGCAAGATTCTATTATATTTCAAGACTTCATTTGCAATAAAAAACTATACAATAATATGACATATATTGTAATAAATATATCTATTTATATGAACATTCAACTACTAAGTAATCAATATTTTAAAAAATATGTAATTATAGAATTCATTTTTTGCATCTTTGCATACATGGTAAGATATACTTAATTATTTATAAGCATTTATTTTGACATACACATATATTAATGTAAACATGGAAAGTACCATTTCTAAACCTCCAAAATTGCAATGTAGGATCAATAATATCTTTTTCAATAATACATAGAAAAATAGAATTATTAATGTTATTATTTTAAAAATCATTTACTCATATGACCAAGTAGTAAACAATACAAATATGAATTTTTTTACAAATGATGGATGCTAAAAATATATTTTCTAATTATCCATACCTTAAATTATTGAGATCATTTCCCATAAAATATTCTCCTATTTTTTTACAAATGATAGATGCTAAAAATATATTTTCTAATTATCCATACCTTAAATTATTAAGATCATTTCCCATAAAATATTCTCCTTTAAATATAACCATATTTTAAAAAGTAATAATCTTTTCTAAAGAAACACATGCCCCTTATCTAATTTATAATGATAAAAATTTATCTCAAATACTTTCAATATCAAAATGTTAATACTTTAAACATCAAACTATTACATTCCATAAATAAGATTCTCACCTATCTCATAAATTTAATAGAGTTGAAATGCCGCAACATAATTATTAAACATAAAAAATAAACTTACAATTCCACCATTACACCTTATAAGCTTACAGCATGCTCACAATAAATTATAAGCTGATTATAATTAATTTCACGAATGAATATTTCACTCACTAATAAGGAAGGTTCTCATGAGAAAGACTGTGGATAAAAAGGGATCCACCTTTGCTTCCAAAGGTGCACATATACAATAAAATCTTATTGATGATAGAGATGAATAAAAATCGTTTTAAAAATTAAAACTTTTAAAAACAAAGTGAGTAATTTAGGAAATATATATCATTGTGAAATTAGAAAATAGCATTTCTCTAATTTTTCTCTTTATTATTTCTAACCAATTGATCAAAAATACTGAAAAGAATAAATAAGTGATACACCTAAAAAAATAATGGTAAAGAAAAATAGTTGCTGCAACTACAAACTCAACTTCTATGTGTAACCATTCATTAGAATTGAAAACATTTATTAGAATGTATGATTTACTATTTATATAGTTACACATCAATTTTGCAACCTATCATTTTTAACATTTCAAAATTTTTGTTACCATTAAAATTCCTAAAAACATTTCGTACCTCAAACTCCAAGCCTGCTTCAGCTGGCCTCTTCCTTGTAATTATCCTTTGGAATTCGCGAATTCCCATTGTAATTATAAACGTTCTCACGAACTAAATAAACCGCTAATACATCGCGCTGACGTGATTATCACGAATACAGAATCCTATCAAAAGCACAGCCTCTACCATGCAACATTCTCATGCTTTGAATTTTGTTAATGGCGGACCCCGTTCCAGGTTTTCGCAGTTTGAATTTCTGTTTCATAGTGAGGCCCCTCTTTGTGTAACCCGTAAAATCAGGGTTAGGAAAATGAATAAAGTAGGTTAACATTCCAATAACTCATCACATCAGACACAGGGAAACCCGTAAAATCAGGGTTAGGAAAATGAATAAAGTGGCTAACATTCCAACAACTCATCAAATCAGACACAGACACCTCTACAGAGGTGGAGGAATGGCTTCAAAATAATTATAAGTGGTTGAAATTTGGGTAAAATAATTTTAACAAATTTTATAAAATCTGTGTTTAAGTCATATTGTTTATGGTAGAAATAAATTCATTATCATCAAAAATTTAGTTTTTAAATCATGTTTTTGACAGTATCATCAAAAATTTTGAAACAACCAAAATCTTAAAATTCCATAATTATAACCAAATTTACAAAAATCCCTAAAATATTTCTATCAAAATATTACCGAAATTTCTATAATTTTCAAAGGGAAAAAATAATCTAGTTAGACAAAGGCGGCCGCCAACAAATCACAGTCTAGTTAGACTATGGCGATCAAATCGGACCCCAATCTAGACCGCCCTTTTCGGGGTTTGAATTTCTGTTTAATTGTCCATGTGGCTCATTCCCCGCCGTGTCTTCAGGAAAACCGTAAAAACAGGGTTAGTACAAATGAATAAATTATGCTATAACGTTGGAACGAAAAGTGAATATACATAACATTGCGAAAAAGCAATGTATAAATTATGCTGCAGCATTGCAACGTCTCATCAAATTAGTAAGAATCGAGAAGAAGCGGTTGAGCTAATGCCCTATCCGATATGAAGATGAAAATATTAATCGGCTGCATGTTACTTTTCCTCACTGTATGGACGCCTCTGCATCTCCTAGGAGCTGAAATCACTCCCATATTTTCTCCTAATTGGTATGTTTGTGGGAATACAAAATATATACATGGTGATGATTTCCATCGTAATCTGAACCTGGTTTTGGAATCTTTGATGGGGAACACTTCGACCAGTGGATTCAGTACTCATGTTAAGGGACAAAACAAGTATAGTACTGTTTACGGGTTTTTCCAGTGCAGACCAGATTTCAATTCCTCCGATTGCAAATCTCGGGCATTTGCAGCGAAAAAAGGCATTCTTCAGAAATGCCAAAGCACTTCTGGATTCATTTTTATAGACGATTGCATCTTACGTTACGACAATCATAATTTTCAGAACGATTATAATGAGAGTAGCAAGTTTGTTAAAACCTGTCGCCCTATCGTAAGCGCTATGCCAGAGCAATTCGGAGATACTACCGAGGAGGTACTGTCAAAACTTATCGAGAAAACCGTGCAGAGTCACACACTTTGGGCTACAGACAAATTCGAAACCGGTTATCCGGGTCTGCCAGAAATCTACAGCAGAGCCCACTGTTGGGATTTGTCCCAAACGAACTGCCGATCCTGCTTAGATACCGGTCGATCGATTATATCCGGTACCCGTCGGTCGACCATATCCAGTGCGGGATGCGAATCTGGAGTCATTGGAGCAAGCTACTTAAGTATGAACTGCATTTTGCGTTACGAGGTCTTTAGGTTTTTCAATGCTTCCTTCATCCCATTGCGGTCCGCGCCGCCGCCCGGTGAAAGTCATCCGGTATCCGGTATCTTCTTTCACATGTGATTTACAACGATAAGGGATATAGGTGTTTTGTTCATATTCTGCAATAAAACATAGCCACTTTACTAAAGCTACCTGTGAAAATTTGCAGGAGTCAAAATGTTGAAGCTGCATCGGATTTCTTTCAGTGTAGTAGCCGTTATGCTTGGATTAATTGCAGCCACAGGCCTTTGGATGTGGAATTGTCGTCGAAAACCTGGGGAACGCATTTCTAGAAGCAGAGGTTCTGAAATTGCTAAGTCATTCGTGTGTGCTTCATAAACATGTATCATGTGAACTGTTACATCAATTTCTTTAACAAAAAATAATTAGATTCAATCTAAATGTTTTCGCAGGCGGAGGAGGAGAAATTAACTTATCACCAACTATAGCTAACCCGGAACTTATAATCAACTACGACATACTGAGAGAGGCTGCGTCAAATTTTAGTGAGGAAAACAAGCTTGGCCAGGGAGGTTTTGGATTCGTCTTTAAGGTAAGCGCTTAATATTATTGTTTTCTGTCTAATTGGGACCCGCAGTTTCCATGCAGAATACAAATAATTTTAAAGTTTATTGAATTGCTGTAGGGGGTTCTACCTGATGAAAGAGAGGTAGCAATTAAACGGTTGAATATAGATTCAAGGCAAGGAGACACTGAATTTCTCAATGAAGCAAATCTTATCAGTCGTGTTCAGCACAGGAATCTAGTGAAGTTGCTTGGTTGCTCGGTTAAGGGCTCAGAAAGGCTACTAGTTTACGAGTACCTACAGAACGGCAGTCTCAACAAGATTTTATTCGGTAGCGTCTCCCTCTTTAACTACTTAATTACATTGGATTTGTCCTAGTTTTTTAGTTAACTTGTCATCGTTTTTAATTCATGTTATGCAATCACTGCAGATAGAACAAAACGCCATTTACTTGATTGGAGTCGTAGGTTTGAAATCATAGTTGGAACTGCACGTGGGCTGGCCTATCTTCATGAGGAATCCGAGATTCGCATCATCCACAGAGATATTAAAGGAAGCAATATTTTACTTGACAATAAATACAGACCCAAAATAGCAGACTTTGGTTTAGCCAAACTCTTTGGAGAAGATCAGAGCCACGTTAGCACTAGGATTGCTGGAACTTTGTAAGAATTCTCTTCGGATTTCAATATCTTGATGTCCCCAACTTTATTAATAAATTACAGGATATGAACCCATTACAATTCACATTTGTGAGAAATCATCATATAAATTTAAGAAGTTTAAGATATGTGGATTTCATTGTGCAGTGGTTACATGGCGCCTGAATACGCCTTCCGTGGACAGCTGACAGAGAAAGCAGATGTATTCAGTTTCGGAGTAGTCGTTCTTGAGATTATCAGCGGAAGAAAGAATCAGAGTTTGCCCCAACACACGGAATTTCTTCTCGAGGCGGTATGGGTCACGTAGATCTCATCTTTAAGATAAAATTGCTAGTATAACGTCCATAGAATTATGGTTATTATTAACAGATGTTTTATATTTTGTGGATATTGGTCAAATACCAGATATGGAGACTATATAAGGAAGAGAGAACGTTAGAACTTATGGATCCCTCATTGGAGGGCAGTTATTCGTGCGAGGAAGCGATGAGAGTGGTTAAAATTGGTCTTCTATGCACCCAAGCGGTTGCAGCGTTGCGGCCTACAATGTCCCGCGTGGTGTGGATGCTAACGAGTGAGCAAGAACAAATTTCTTCGCCGACAAGGCCAGCATTCGTAGATGTGGAGAGTGTGGACAGACCTCACCAAATTCGGCGTCCTAGCCATTCTGGAGGTGTCGATCCTTCATCAGGCACTTTGGAGCCCAGGTGAAAATCAGCCAATGGTAAAATTTATAGAACTTACTTGTCCACCGGCAATGGCAATGGCAATAATAATTATTGCTTCTATCAGTAAATGGGCGATGATGACTTTAGTCAGGTCATCAAATTTTTTTTTTTTAAATTAAAATTGTGGAGATGGCTTTGGAATTATTGAATAAAATTGTGGAAACGGCTTTGGAATCATTGAAACTATTGATGGATAGTCAGTTTTTCTTGGGTAACTTACATGGGATTGAATTTTGAATTTCACGTTTTTATCATTTCAAAGAGAGCGTTAATAAATTCTAAATTTCAAATTTTGAATAAATCTTTTAAATAATGGATAAAAATAAATAAACTCTTTTCCTTATTACATAAACAAATAATAAATTATTTGTGAATATAAAATATTTAATATATTAGTAATAATAACTGTATTATTTTAATTATATATTATTATAAAGTACCCTTGCTCCATTAATTACATCACTGAAACTAGGTATCACAAATCATGATACAGTTGAGTGTTTAAGCTCTCTATGTAAATTGTTTACCGTGAGAACGACTGCGGAATTTAGTTTGAAAATAAATTTATCCCTAGTATTCAATTCACCTTATCATGCATAAGATGAAAGATTATTTGTAATTCCATCAAAATGTTTTTATTCTCTTTTCATTTAAAAGTGTTGATAATGTGATTTTTGTTTATTCATTTAAATTTGTTCATAATATTATATAATAAAATGAGAATGTGCTTATTTTTAAATTATTTTATGGTGTTTATTTATATTATTCATTGTAAATGTAAATTTATTCATTGTAAATGTAAATTAGTTTTTTTATTGTTTTTATTTTTTTAAATGATACATGTTTTTGGTTTTTTTCTTAATTTTTTTCTTAAGTAATTATACAAAATATTTAAAAGATCTATCTTAAATACAGATCTAAAATGAGCCCTATTCAATTTCTTCACGTGAGTTCACCATTTTTTTTTTAGATTTTTTAATTTTTTATTTGGGCCCACATGAGCAAAATTTCAACTTTGATGATGGAGGGACATCATTACACATCATACTGGGCTATAGAATGAGCCTCTTGGCTCAATAATGTTAATTCATAAAAAAAAAATTACATGTCAAGAAATTGGATCCCTCTCGGTTCATGCCAGGCTTGTAGGTTCTTGTTGGTGTTAATGTAATGATGTATAAATTAGGGAGAGTTAATTCCCCTTAATGTTTTGGAGGGGTGTTTTTGGAGCATCCTTGCCTATGGTGTCTTGGGTCTTTTTGTTTAGTGTTTGGCATATTAGTATTTTGTATTTGTAGCTAGACTGTGGAATGAAACTTTGTATCATTACAATGAGCTTTATAAGGAGAAATTAGGCTAGTGAGTGATCCATTTTCATAGAATTGGGCATATATGTTGTATTAATTCGCTCTGATGTTAATTATTTTGTTATTGTATGATCTCATGTCTCTATTATCTTGTTTTTGTTCTTTTTGGTTATCATTGAGAATTAATGATGAATAAAGCATCTATTTCGCTATGGAACTATGGGACCCCTTCTATTTTTCACCCTTGTTTTGTCTACTAAATTTTGTGATGGATAAGATGTTGCACATGTGATAGGAGTTTGTTATGGATAGAGTGTTGCACATTTAGTGAGGGTATTAAACAAATTTGTTGGGTGTTAAGAAACTAGATTTTTTTAGGAAATGATGCCAACTAGCTCCCATCCCCTTATCGGTTTCAAAAACCTAGTTCTCGCAACCCCCTTAGGTTCCTCAGATGAGACTGCATATGTTCCATAGGTGTTGCCACAAGGGTCAATACCATTAGGTACTTTGTTAGGTCCACCATGTACAAAAACC
Source organism: Pinus taeda (assembly GCA_000404065.3). NCBI lineage: Eukaryota > Viridiplantae > Streptophyta > Pinopsida > Pinales > Pinaceae > Pinus > Pinus taeda. The sequence goes on from APFE031098216.1 coordinate 214,417, forward strand.
TAAGTTGGAATTAGATATTCAACCGCCATAAATGGTTTCGCTGCAAAGATTGGGATTTATTAGAGGGTATATCACATAGTTTTCCATTGAGGTTATTGTTTCATATATAATTGTTAAACACAACTTGTTGGGAGGCCCAAAAGGACGATTTATTAGAACACTTCCAAAATTTGCAAATATGTTGTTATGTGACAAAGGTGTATTTAAGATGGAGACTCATGCCATGAGTGGCTAAATGCCTTGTGTGGTTAAGGTAAGCTAGGGGATGGCCAGGGGGTAGACCTAAGGAGAAAAGAATGGGAAGCAACAAGAGAGGAAAATAAGGAAAGAAGAAGGGAAGGGAGATCTTTAACTAGGACAAAATAAGAGGTATGCCAAGGGAGATTCAATTTAGTGTGGAATAGATAGGATGAGATGGAGTTTGAAGATGTTGTTTTGCGTAATGGTAAACTATTTAGAGGAGCTAGTGATAGAAGAGAAAGGTCTATATCAGTACCTGTGGTTGAGAAAAGTACCAAAGAGGAGAGGATAAGAGGACACAGAATGAGAAAGAGTAGTGGAGACTGAACAAGTTTGGAATTAGCACACATTGGCATCTTGTTTCCAGAAGAGGAAGGACAGTCTTCACAACCTAGCAAGATAGTGGCAAAGAATGCGCAACCTCAAGACCCTTCTTAGAATAACTCTCGCGCCAAACTTACCACCCTATATGTAATTCTATCCATATTGGTAACTTCTCCTAGTAGTGTGTTGCATATTGTAGTTAGTCAAGGAAGTGGGGGGATTCAACCTAGTAGTCATTGTTAATTAAGTCAGTTAGGAGGGACTTCATCACAACATATAATAGTTAGAGCTAGGGGAATGTCAACTAGAGGTGGTAGATACTTCGAAGCTATTAGTATTTCACGGTGTTAGGAATGAAGAAATTGGGAAACATGGATTCATATAACATTATTGGATGAAGAAGATCGCCTTCAGAAAAGCCACCTTATGCTGCTAAGAAAATTTCCCTTAGCTTGGGTTTTACCAACTATTAGAAATATTGCACTATGGCTAAGCTTATGGTGGGGTGGAATGTGGTTCATCCTTCATTAGTTGTAGGAGATATTTGTTTGTAATTAGATAAAGACTTACTAGAATAAGTGTGTAACGTAAACCACAATGAATGAAATGGAATTTATGTTAATAGATTGTGTATCTAAAAGTTTTTTGTTAAGTAGATATTAGTGCCTATGTGTTACTGATTATGATATATACTAGTAAATTTGCCAGTGTTGCCTAGATGAAAGAGTAAACCTAGTGTTAAGGGTGATGGTAGTTTCGCAATGTTCATATTCCTACTTGTGTACCTACATATGCTTTTATGATGTTCTTGAAGAGAATATAACTGGTAGATCTATAGTCCTAGCCAATTTTTTATCCTAGATGATATATACCCTAACCAAGTAAGAGGTATGACTAAGAAGGGAAGGTAAAGATTAGCTCCTTGGACTCTTGAATAGACTTGAGAGTAAGCTCAGGACCCATATGAGAGATTTTGTCATAGCACATCTAATGAAAAGTGCTATAAATTTCAATGGAAAACTCTTCAACAATTTAGATAATATGTTGAAGGCATTCATGTATACTGGTGAGGTTCTTGGTGATTGTGATGGCCTTGTTAGACTAGCTAGATGATTTAGTAGCGATGATATATCTTTGTTTAGATAGGTCATCAATGAGAATATTTCCCTCATTGTTGCAATATGTTTGAATGCCCAATACTAACACAACCCAATAAGTCTGTCGGGTGGTAGAAAGGTCAAGCCTTTTAATTTAATAGTTTGTTCCTAGATCAGATTGAGGAGAGGGGAATTCTGCATGTGTCTCCTAAGTACCCAATGAATAGTACTATCCAAGGCCGAAATTATTTCATATGAACAAATTCGATGGAGATTTTGGGCTCCATTATTTGATATACCAATGTTAGTTTTGGCAAAAATGGGCCAAGATTATTTAAATGGTAAAAACATCACTTTGGGGGGATGAAAGGCGATATACCTGCTAGTGTTTTAGACTATTAGACTTGGGCTAGTGCAAGCATGACATGTGTCCAAGGAATACCACTTTTCATCCACGTGGTACTATATGAATGTTGAATGTGGCATTAAAGGGTAGATTTTAAAATGGGCATATCTTTGTGGGTAGAGCTCAAAATAGGATGAAATTTATATTGTTGGAAAGCTCTCAATAAGAAAAAGATGATGATGGTATGAGAAAAAGGTCATAGGTGATTAAATTAAGAGGAAATTTGATAACTCAATGTTCATAATTAATGTTGAAGGTCATATGTATATAAACCCCATATCTTTAATCAAGCATTAGTGGGTTGGGTAGCTCACAAGGTATTATTGATATGAAGAGGTGGTTGGAACTTCATGAGGGGAAGATATTGTTTAGGACAAAATTCCATATATTAATTCAAGACAGGGACCCCCATTAAAGATGTGGAATATTGTTATTAAATTCATGATAGGTTTTTGCATGACTCAATATATCCAAATGATCAAGAGCTCTCTCAACAATGTTGTCATTTTTAGAAGATTCAAGAAAAATAACAATGCTAGAAATAATAAACTTCTTTCTTACCTCATAGTCAAAATCATATTCCTTGTTGGTATATAAATACCCCAAGCTTGATTCTTTGTTCATTAGGAATTAAGGCATAGAAGATAGAACCAAATACCATGAGATGCTTTACTAAAGGAATGCATCCATACCACATTTCAGGAGTCTTACTTGTAAGAACATGAGATGGAAATGTATTTTTAAAAAACAATGGACATAGAACCACGTGAACTTTACACTTTTTAAAAACATCATTGAGTGAACCATCTTCAAGATAGTCCTATTCATTCTTTTACCTACACCATTTTGTTCAGGATTGTATGGAATTGTTATTTGATTTTGAATCCCATGTTGGACAATATAGATTTCAAATTAATTTGAGGTGTATTCTATTCCATATTAGTATGAAGAGAGCCAATATGTGATTGTGCTTCATTTTCAATCCATTCATGAAAATTTCTAAAATTTTGAAAAGCTTGACATTTACTTTTTAACTAGTACACCTAACACATTATGGTGTAATCATTATTTAAATTCATCATATATTTAATTACATTAGTAGAAAGTATCGACATATGGACAAATAAATCATAAAGTTTCATACCATGTTTTCTACATGTTGTAGAAGTGGAATGATGAAAACATTATTCACTATGCTTTCCAAGGATACAAGCATCACATGTCTTCCATTTCCTAGGAATATTAGGCAAATTGGAAACACCATTTTTTTGAATAAGTAAGGATGTCATAATTGATATGTCCAAATATAACATGCCATAGAAGGCTAGATGGAAATGTAACTTTATCATGATGATAGATATATGTAGAACAATGTGTATGAGAATATGCCCCTTTCAAATTTAGTATTGCCTCATCCTCCACTCTAGTCATGAAAACCATGTTTTTAGAATCTTCCCTTATTCCTACTTTACCATAAAACATATGAATAGTGTGGCGTTGCTAGAAAATATACACGAGGGAAAATAAATTTCTTCACAACCCTAGAAGGTAGAGAACATCATGTAGAATAAATTCAAGGCATATCTGTAGTTTAAACTTGATGGTGCCATGTCCTAAGGAATTGATCCTTCATTTGTCTACAAAATATATTGTTTCATATACATTGTTGTTGATGTCTTCAAACAAGTATATCTGGAATTTCATGTGGCATGTTGCATATATCAACTGGCCATGAATCTCTTTAAGAATAAAATTAGATGTGAAGCAAGTATTTTGTTACTCCAATATTGCAATAAGAAACAATATAATGGGTGGATTCAAGTGCTTTCACTTTAGTTAGATCTAGCATTTTACATCTATCTTCTCTTTGGTTTTATATTCTTTAATTCTCTCCCAAGGGATTGTACAAGTTAATGCATCACATCCATCTCTATTGGAATGAATACAATGAAGACATGTCTTTCTCCCTGATGGTGTTTAACCCCTTTCCTATTAAATTATTTCTTCCAAATTGTCTTTAGATTCCATTACCTTTAGGAAGAGCATGTCACTACTTATTCCCTTTCTAAGCAATGAACACTACTTGTTCAGAGGATTGAGTTTTTTTTTTCTTCTTCTCAAAATATTTCTATGATTTTGCAATATTCTCCATGAGAGGCTCAAAATCAATGGAATTAAGTTGCTCGCTCTCTTGTAAGGATTCAAAAAAATGGAAGTATGCAAGGTAGATGCCTATGATGCATTGTGTAAGTGGAATGTCCACTTTCACTCCAATGGAATCTACATCAGGTATAATGGATCTAATTTTAAAGGATAGAAGCAAGGGACTATTGTCTTTCAACTCAACATTGAAAATTATAATCATGGGTTGGATAAACTCTAATTAAAAATGTGAGTAATACAGATCTTATGACTTATTTAATGAACCATAATAATTTGTAATGGAAACTATATGATGAATCACCAATTTCATTAGAGAAGAAAAAAGAAAGGCATACAATTGTTTTCCTTACTCTCCCAAATGGCTAACTCCTTATCTAGTGTCATTTCGTTAGGTGCACTATCCTCCTCTACTTCATTTATGACTTTCCATAAGTCATTAAAAATGAGGGTGTGCCTAATATTTTTGTTCCATTCTCTATAGTTCTTCGTACCAATTAGTAAAATCACAACAATAGAGATGAGCGAATGCATCTTCAAGAAAGCTTTGAACTGAGGCTTGGATAAGCAATATCTCTTTGAATAGAAAGAACACTATGGATTTATCTTGAACTTTAAATTGAAAACAAGATAGCCTCACACATCAATGTTCTTAGATGAGGAGATATGCTGATCATGGTAGTCCCATTGATAATTTCCCACAATTCCCTATTCATTTATAAGAATCAGGGCTTCATGAAGAAATAGAAAGGTACCCTAACATCCTTATGTTCCCTCCTTAAGGATGACAAAGTCCATTTTGGAAAGTGTTTGAGCATTTTAGCAGAAAAAATTTCATACTAGAGCTTGAGAATGTATCTTAAATAATTTCCATGAAAATAATTTAATGAGATAGTTTGTATTTATGGATGGATACAAATAGTAGATTAATTGAACTATATATTTGGAGTTTTTGCTCCCCAGTAAACATATATTGTAATGCAGTGGTTTGAGGAGTACCTAGAATTCATAAGCAATAGTTTCCTTACCATAGGTCCATGTGTCTATGTTCCAACTTTTACATGCAATCATTTCTTTATCATTGAAACTTGGACAAGATGTTGGAACTTCAAGTAGTTAGACAAATTGTTCACGTAGTTAGACAAATTGTTCACTTACATAACCTCTCTTTAATGTGAAAATACTAATATTTTCTCTCTATTCATCCCATGCTAAAATCTAACTAAAATTCCACATTAAACCTTCTATATGGACTATAAATTTACCATTTTCTCTTTCACTTACCTATACTGGAAATGGAAGTTGATAACTATAAGGGATTTAATAGCAATACGACTCTAGGGATAAACAAAAATAAAGATATTGGGAATGGAGATAAAGTGGTCAAGTTTGTGAACCGTGATGATTTTTGTAGGGGTTTTGTCAAATGTGGTCACTTATAGGACTATGAGGAAGACAATGTTTGTAAATCCAATGAAGTTTCGAGATGAATCATGGAGCGAATGAGTGCATGGGACTATAGAACCTAGACGAGTGGAATGTGCATGTGGGAATACATTTATGGTAGTTAGAGAAAGAAAATGAAGAAGAAGAGTAGGACATAATGGAAGGTGAGCATGCAAACCAAGTGAAGGAGGTTTATGCTAAAGAAGAACTATGTAGTCTTGAGGTTTAACGTTTGAGCTAGACAGGAGAATTACTATGCAACAATGAAAGTCTCGTGGAGGGAGGGAAGCATGTCTGCAAGTATATAAAGGTCAGAATTTGAGCACAACTTTGATACCATTATCAAATGCAACTCCCGAATTGATCATTTTACATTAACATTCAATTGGATATATATACAATTAGGTGACCATTGGTTCCACATTCCAATGTCTCTTCACATTACTTTTATTTATTTATAGTTTGTAGAACAAAAATATTGAGGAATTAAGTGTAACATTTAAAATTAACTATTAACTTTATTGTGTTTCATTCAAATTTTGTTTCAGATGAAAATCTATCCATGTTTAATGATAAAATGAAATTACTCATCCATCCACACAATCTTACCTTTCTTATATACATTTTCTATTCATAGCGTTTTATATATGTATAATCAATTCACTAAATAAGATATTATAAAATTTGATTCTAACTATTTATTTAACAATTTTATGAGATATTTATAGTTATAAAAATAATAGAATTTTATTTTTATGCTTGATTTCCATAATTTTGTTGAGCTAAAATTTTAAGAAAGTTAGCATTGTCACAAATATTTTCAAATTTACACCTAATCTGAGGATATGTTGAAAGAGTAGTGATTTTCATCTTTAGCATTGTTAATGTCACAAAGCCTAAAAACCCTTTCATCCTAAAGACTTTTGGAAATTGTATAATGTCCATTTTAACTATATAAATCATTAAAAACCTATTCTTTTTTTAAATAATGTTTGTTTTACACTAATTAAGGGAAATAAAAACATTTAATTTTTAACATTTGGATTGATTACTTCCTCATAATATCTTAACTTCATTTTTTTCTTTTAATTTTAATAATTTAATAAACTGAAGGGTGAAAGCATGAACATGGGGTGAAATCATGAACATGGGGTAAAAGCATGAAAATGGGTTACAATTTTGGGCCAACTGTGGCAATGAAATTTCAAGTTTTTGTCTTCTATCAAATTGAAGCTCTCAAAATTCATATAAGCACTATGAATTCTGATTCAGAGTAAAAGGAAAAAATGTGGAGAATTATGTTGTTGTCCTAAGATATTTTTGCAAATATTTAGTGTCCCTATAATATTAAATTTCTATTAAATAATGCTTGTCCTTGGCAAATTTTGACATGTCTTAAGAGGTATGTGTGTGTTCACTTAGCATAACTTAATCTAAACTGTGTAATTTCAATATATATGTATGTGTGTGTGTGTGTGTGTGTGTGTGTGTGTGTGTGAATGATATACACAGATAGAGCTAAGTTTTTTCATATTAATTTTTTTATGCAAAAAGATATATTTTTATTATTTTTCGAAGTTGGCAAACTAATATTTCAATTACATTTTGTAGACAAGTGTTCACATAAGTTTTTTTTCAACTAATAATTTGAAAACTAAAAGTAACCTTTTGAAGGGGACTCCTAAACGAAGATTGCCGTATTTTTCAAACTTTTTCATTGTGTATATTTTATGATATTGATTTTTTATTCAACCTCTTTAAAACAATTCAAAAAAATTCAAACATTATGTTTAAAAGAAATCAAATGAAAAATATCATATGAACTTAAATTTCACTTATATGCCATTAGATAGAGGATTCCTTGTGAATCCAATGTGATCAACTCCACCAACTAACAATAAATTTAGGCCTAAGTCCGCTAGGGTACAAAATGGAGTTTCAATTTTTTTTATTGAAGCACTGTTGAAATTGTTGATTTTAGGACTTAAGAGTCTTGATCAAGTGCTAAATTTCAAATTTATATAATTCGATCGAGAGTTTCATAAACCCTCGATCGAGCCATATATGTGGTTAATAGGGGCCTGATCAAGCTATGTAGCTCAATTGGGCCTCTATAAAAAATGATTGAATGATCTCAAATTAAACTCTTACCTCATTTTAAAATTCCAAATCTTATTACAATTTTTGGTTATAATGTCATGTAAAAACCTTATTAAATTTACTATTAATATTAAAAAGATATATATTTTAAATTAAATGATGAAATGATTATTTGAATATAAAAAATTTAAATATTATATATTTTAATGTTAAATATTAAATTTATATAATATTATTAACTTTAATATAATGTAAAATTTCTTATATTATAATATATACTAGCACAACCACATTAATAAATGTGATTGATATACGCCACATACATCGACAAAAGAGTCATTAACACAAAAAGAGTCATTTAAGGTGACTCAATATATGTTAATTTTATTTAACCTATTTTTCTGATAAATCTAACATGAATAAATATATAATATTTTTAAAATCCTTAAGTAATCATAACCTAAATCCACCTTTAAAGAAACAAAACCTAAACAGTTTCAATTGGAAGACATGAAGCACCCTATGTATCTTTGATGGAGGTAGCTGGAACATTAATATTTTGGAAAATTTTAGATAATATTTACATGGAAAATTATCATTTTCCCTCTAGGTTAATGTACAACACACTTTTGAAATATTGAATTTTAAATATGTATTATAAAATTAATTTGGTGTACGACGTTAAAATAAAAAAAATGTGTTTAAACATAATATTTTAATTGTGAAAGTATTTAAAATTTTTTGAAATATAGAGAGAGAGTGGGAGAGAAAGTTAAGGGAGATAGAGAGAGAGAGAGAGATGGACACAAACATGGAGAGAGGGAGAGGAGCAGACAGTCCCAAAGAAAGAGAGGGAGATGAAGAGATGGAGTTGGAGGAAATGATATGGAAAGAATAATTTCAAGACATATAGCAAGAGAAAGGTAGAGAGAGAGGGAGTGACAAGGGAGAGATGGAGAGAGAGTGTGTATTTTTGGGGGAGATATAGAAAGCCAAAAAATGAGAGATGGAGAGAAGGGGGAGAGAGAATGAGAGACAGAGGGAGATAGTCAAAAAAATTACAAGATGAAGCTAGAGAGAGAGAGAGAGAGAGAGAGAGAGAGTGAGTGAGTGAGTGACGAAGGGGAGAGATAGAGGGAGGTGGGAGAGAAAGGAATAGAGTGAGGAATTGAGATGGAGGTAGAGAGAGATAGAGTTGGAGATGGAGAGATATGGAGGTAATAAGAAATACATATACTGAGAGAAAGAGAGAGCGAGTGACAAGGGAGATGGAGAGAGAGGGAAAGAGGAGAGTATGAGGGAAGAGAGATAGAAAGTGAGACAAAGGGAGAGAGAGAGAGAGAGAGAGAGGGATATGTAGATAGATATGGCGAAACAACGTGTATGTTTGTGGGGTGATATAGAGATATGAAGAAGGAGAGACATAGGGAGATAGAGATATAGATGAAAGGGGGAGAGAGGGAAGAAGAAAGAGATAGAGGGATGGAGGGAAATATAGATAGATATTAAGAGAGAGAGAGAGAGAGATTTTGTGTCTTGGGGGTGAGATAGAGAGACAAAGAAGGCGAGATGGAGGAATATATCTTTATAGATCAAGCATGAGAGAAAAGGAAGGAAATTGCTTGCATCAGATGCATTGAATTTAGTCTATAGATGTTGATTTATAATCCTATTTGATTTCTTTCATTAGATGCATTGATTTCTATATATATCTATATTTCTAATTCTACTCCGTCACTTGCATTAGATGCATTAATTGCATTAAAGATGTCAATTTGTAATATTGTTTGATTGAGCTTACATTAGATGCATTGATTTTAGTGTAGATGTTGATTCTTAATCCTATTTGATTTCTAGCACCAGATGCATTGATTTGAGTATAGATGTTTATTTATAGTCCTATTTGATTTTGTGCATTAGATGGATTGCTTTTACTGGACATGTTGATTTCTCACCCTATCTGATTGCTAGCATTAGATGCATTAATTTCAATGAATATGTTGATTTTTTATTTGATGTAACTAGATATATAGTGTATATTAATTTCAAGGTAATTAGTTTAACATTGTGCATTGGTTCCAGTGAAAGAAAAAAATAAATTATTGATGACGTGCATTATGACTAAGATTTTGTAGTTAACTTGAAATAAGCTAAATTTGAATAAAACTTGTATTTGCAACTTTTACATATCCAACATCATTTAAAATTGAATATAACTTATTTTGATCATATTTGAGTATTTAAAAATTGAATAAAACTATTTCAATCATATGGAATTGATTAAAATACTTGGATAACTAGTTGTAAACTTAGGAAAATTGATAAAATTATATAAAATTATAGAAATGTTGTCATACATTATTTTTTTACCTATATATCGAATTTCAATACAATTTAATTATATACTGTTATGACTAAGATCTTGTAGATAATATCAAAATAAATAATGCTAAATAGAACCTATTTGTTGTTTAAATGGCATTTATTTAAATTGAATAAAACTTAAATGACTTATATTTGTGATTTTTAATTGAACCTTGAGATAAGAAATTGATTGAAATATTTTAAATTTTTTTCCGTGCAATGGTATATGGTCGGGTCACAAAAATATTCATATACATATATTTTATTATAATATGAATGACTTTATAATGAAAACAATTTATTTTTGAAATTGAATTGTAATAACATGCATGTTGATGGGGGCAACTGAAGGGGCTATATGTAGGGTTTCTAATCGTAGCCATCACTCCCTTGTTTAGTGGCTTCCCTTGCTTGACACAACACAATATTTTTTTCCCTTGTGACACAGCTGGAGTGGATTCATGGGTTTTCCTCCGAAGGTTTCGGGTGTGTGTTGGGACCCTTTGGGGTTGTGGTTTCATTCCAAGACTACATTTTTCATGGTCTGCTCATTTCTCACCGTCTACATTTTTTTGTCCCACTGGTATTGCTCCTAGGGTTGTCGGCATGAAGGTCTGTTGTGGGTTTCCTTGGGCCTTAAGGTTGATTTCCTTGGTGCCCAGAGGTCTCTTTAACTGTTGGTGTAAGTTTCTCATGCTTTAGGGCCACTATTTTAGTCGTATCTCTTGGCCGTCATGGGGGTTTCATTTTATCATCTTGGGTGGGATTTTATTTTTGGTGGCTTCCCCAAACATTAGTACTATCCTATCATTGGATGTTGCTTGGTGATCTTGGGTTTTCTTTAGAGTGTCTACCTTGCCCTCTTTTTTGTGGATATTGGATTTGAGGGAGTGAGATTTAAGTGGCTCCCTTGCTGCTATAGCCCTAGATTCATGCTTTTTATCTCTCCTTTTGTGGTTTGACATTTTAGATGTTGTGTTTCTACCTCAGTTTCTTTGAGTTTACTTGAGATATATAGGTGACTTGTACCAAGTTTTGTTTAATGTGGTGGATGTAATTATTGTGGTCTTTTTTCCATAGTTTATTTGGGGTTTTCTGGGCTATCTAGGTGGCTTGAGACCAAGTTTTGTTTAAAGCTTACTGTAAGGTTTTTTGTTGGATTTTAGTTTTTTTGTTTCGCCATGTGGAAAATATTTTGGAAATATTCAACTTTGTATCTATAATACCCCCTAGAATCTGCAAAAATGTAATTTCGTCTATGAATAAGATAACGTTTCTTTGGAAAAAAATAACATACATGTTGATTGAACTAAAAGACACTTTCTACAAGACAATATGAAGCATGACTGGAATTCTTTCCATGTTCAATATTAAATTGATACATGATATATTTTCCTTGATTTTATGTATCAAAGTGATTTTCATCATAACTTAAGATTGCACTAATGAAAGTTATAGTATATAGATTTGTTTTAAAATTAGAGAAATAATTTTAACATATCCATAAGATTCAAAAATTAATGAGCATCCATAAAAGATATCAATGAAAATCCATAAACTAAAATAGTGAATACATGTACATAAATAAACTATCCATATCAAAATATATGCAAATTACAAATATCACATGAATGTCCATAAACTGTAATGATAAGCATCCATAAGCTAAAATAATGTCCATGATGTACATCCATACACTATCCATATTTGAAAATATATAAACTTTATATCTCATGTAAATGTGCCCTATGAAATGAACCTAAAAATATACAAATTATGACACTATAAGTACAACCAGAACTCTTATGTGAGTTATTCCCCTCAAAGAAAACATCCATAAGATCATACTACAATATAGCACATACAAATTCAAACTAATTAGATTATTATTTGTACAAGATATAAAAATATGGAAATAAATGAGTTTGAACCACATTTTTAGTTACATATACGTGAATCTACTAACCTCATTTGAGTCCAAATGCAAGTCACATAGGATGGGGGTTTGATGAATCAGGGGTTGGTTCTCCCCAACTTGTGGCTCAATGATTGGGGCCCCTAAACCCAACATCCCACTCATGTCTTCACATAAAAATGACATAAATGACACTTTTCATATAAGCCTATGTACACAATGGCAACGAAAAATTATAATTAGTATAAAAATTAATTAACATATATATGTAACTTAAAAAAAATGTTGAGATATTAGGAATATAAAAATTTACCTCAACAGTTGGTCCATGTGGTTATACATAGTGACTCTCTTCGACGTTAGAAAACATATGAGGTGGAGGTGGAGGTGAATCCATGGAAACATGCATTGGCTGAGGATGGGTTAGGTGATCAACTGCCACATCAGATGACCTCATAAGATCATCCATTAGATCGGTCGTGTCTACATGTTTTCTTGAACTTATTAATATATATACAATCTAATACGGACTAGAAATTAGTTTCAATAATTATTCATAATTTGAAAATAAGAGTTTAAACTTTCATATTCATATTCATATGTGTGTGTGTGTGTGTGTGTGTGTGTGTGTGTGTACCTAGTCTATATCACGCAGGTCGTGCACCCTCCAAGTCTCACGAATGGCTTCACGATACATATAGGTATATGTCAAAAGTTGGTCAAAGAGTAAACTCACAAGAGATGCATCATCATATAAAGGCACTTGCAGGTCAAAAGGAAATGGTGGTGGTATACTAATATCTCCAACCAATCCAATATGTGCACTGGTCAATAACGTCTGCATGTTTTCTACAATAGTCTCCCTAGTATCACCACAAAGCTATGATAACTCCTCTAGCTTTGTCAGTAATAGTGAGCTCTCACACAATAGTGGCAAGACTCTCGTAGGTGGTTGTACAATAGTAGGGTACCTACAAGCCCCATTCTTCTCATAGGTACATCCCAAGCTGGGTCCATAATAATGAGATCTGATATCAGTGTAATCTGACCTCATATGTCACACAAACTCTGCATATAAATGCATGGAAAAATAAATGGTGACCTGGCCATGATGGGGGAACTAGCCCCAACCCCCAATGGATCTATCATAAACAAAAATAGTTGCGTCAACATTCCTAAAATATTTTAGTGGAATCAGATCTCTATGTCTAACAGGGCGATCTGGAGGGATGTCGAGCAACTCCCCGTGAACATCAATTTCCTTGGTGGCCTATTTCACCACCTCCCAAGTATCTTGGCACATAACATCATGCCTCTAATTCTTTGTATCAGTTGTAGAATGTGGCTATGTGGGAAAGACGTATGGTATGTCTCAATCAACGTATTTATGCTACCCAGCATCAAAGACAAACTAAAAGTAGTTGGTGAATTCGTAGGGATGTTACATATCTTCTATGATGCACATATGACGGGTCGTAACATCCTCCAATGTGATATGAGCTTTGTAATAATCCACGAAGGCATCAATGTTTCACTCCAATCCTCATCTTCATCTTATTGAGTTCCTCCAAATCATAAACATAATTTAACATATATAATTAACAAACTAGAAGCATAATAACATGTACCTTAAATTCAAACACATCAGTTGAAGGAAATTTAAAAATTAAAGACATTTTCAAGACGTAAACACATAAAGTTTAAAGAAGATTTAAAAATGCAAGAGTTGTACCCGAAATAGGTGAAGAAGGTCCAGTAGAGGTAGCATGATCATTAATAGAGATAGAAACACTTCCTATGACACTCTAACTGGCATCATAGGTAGGATATATGAGTGGAACGTGAACTCTTAGTGGGCTATGCAATCTATCACGAGCCTGACCGCATATAACATAACCCCTCCCACTGCGATGGCCTGTAGTTGGGAACCGTATATGAGATGCTTCGACATATTACATCTAATACATATAAATTAATCTAAGGATAAAATGTTCACTAAAGTATTACATATAATACAAAACTATTACATATAATACATATATACTAATCGTCGAATAAAATGTTGGCAAAAGAACGATTTCTTAGTCAAGAAAAATAATCTAGCTTGAAGCCCTAAACTTTAGAGTTCATTTTATGATAATTTATCAACCTAAGTATTGGGTTCCATGTAAACACAATCAAAATAACTAATCAAATCTACCTTCACACGTTTTCTAGTTTCTAAATAATGCATTTTATTCAGAGCACATAAATATGTAAATATATATGTAAAAAATTGAAATAAACCTATTTACAAAGCTAATAAAATTTCATGCCAACCAAATAATCCAATAGACTTTAAGTTCTTAATGTTTGACTTTGAGACATGACATGTACTAGGTGCAATCTCATGAAGACAATATTTCTTGCACAACACACTACATAACGAAACAATATGATACAAATTAAGAAAGAGTCTAAATGCTTTTATTCACTAGACCAAATGCACTTTTCATGATGGATTTAATGTATCTATCAATGATGCATTGTTGAACCATGAGCTTATATATAGTTATATAATTACATGTTAAATGATATATATTTATATGTGCGTGTTATGCTTTTAATAATTATGCTATGTTAAATGTTATAGTTATGCACAATACATGTTATACTATGTTATATACATATATATTCTAATTATTTTATGCTATGAACTTTATATATATATGGGTGTGATGTTATTATATATATATTAAATTATATTTATTACCTATATATATGTGGGTTGGATGTTAAATTATAATAGTCAAATATATTAGTTATATTTTAGTTATAACTTTCATATAGTTATAACTATGTTACATGACTTATCTTGTTAAATATTATAAAATATGTTATGTTATATTTTATATATTGAATTTAAATATATAACTATATGATGTTTAAATAATTAATTAGTAAAAATTAGTAATTTATGTGTTTATGTATGCTATGCTATAAATATATATAGTTAATTATATATTAGGTTAATGTATATTATTATGTGTGTGCTATAATATAATATATATTATTATACATATATCAAAAAATTATTTCTAGACTTTTTTTAGAGATAATATATTTATTTACACTAAAAGTGTATATATTTATTATCAAAAGAATTTTAAAATAATATTAATTATAGATAAAATATTTTTTATTTTACAAATAGAGGTTATATAGAAACACATATTCATCATGTCAATCTCAAACTCCTAATGTACTTATTTATTGTTTATGGTTTTGTTGTTTTCTATTTTGGAGTTTTTTGAGGTATATTTTCAGTCAAATTTGTTAGAAACTTAAAATGCATTTTAAATAACAAAAAATTAAAAGAATTGAATCTCACAAAATTCCTAAAGAAAATCTTTAAAACCTAAAATAGTTAGGAAAAATGTTTTTACCATTCAAAATAGAAAATATGCGTTTAATAAACAAAACATTACAAGTAAGAAAAAAAATAATAACCTAACCCATAGTTTTATTTTTTGGTATCGAAGTGTTTTCTAGGTTGTTTTGAAGGGTTTTTTTTATGGTTTTCTATGTTGGTTTTGCGATTTTCTAAGTTGTTTTGTAGGTTTTTTTTTGTGGTTTTCATGGTTTTTTTATGGTTGTTTTATTTTAAATTAATTGTCTTTCATAGTTTTTGGAGATGGTTGTTCTTCTTTTAATTAATTTGTTTAATTTTCAAAAAACAAAATAAGAAAGACAAAAAAGATAGAATACCTACCTTTATTTGAGCCTCTATGACATTGTGAGGGACGTTGGCAAGATTGATTTGAATACTCCATGTTTCAATTTCTCGATTGAGCTTGAAGACTATCATTTGAGCTACCATCACATTCTAGGTCGAGCTCTGAAATTACCCACGATTTGCAAAAATAGTGCACACACATAGTGGGTTATAATTTGATTGAGTGTTATATCTCAATTGGGGGTTTGTTTTTAACCCTTGATTGAGCTACTTTTTTAGCACCCAAGGAGCTCGATCGAGCGCTTAAATGGCTTGATTGAACCATCATTTTTTCCACCCAAACACACACTCTCTTGCCAAAAAGTGTAACCAAAATCCATTCTTTCACCCATAAAGAGAACAATTATAGCATCAAAGGTACGCTCATAAAAATCATAATGATTTTACTTTATTTGAAAAGAAGGAAAAGGTGGAGGGTCATCAAAATTTTAGAACTGTTCATATTGAATGTTAAGTATATGCATTAGCGGAAAAAGTATAGGTAAGAGTTTCCTACCATTAAAAAAAAGAAAAATACAAATTATTGACCTAATACATACTGATCTGTGTGACCCCGTGCTATATAAGTCACTTGGTGGATCTACTTAATTCCTTATTTTTATTAATGATATAACTATATTCGCATGGTTTTCTTTCGTCATAAGAAAAACTCATTCTTTTAAATATATAAAAGAAAAGTGGAGTGTGGTAATAGAACATGGTTGAAATGAAGATAAGAACATGTAACATGATCGTCATGTAAGATAAAGGAAGGTGATACAAATCAAAAGCTTTCATCAGGAATTTTAAAAGAAGTGGGATTCAACAATAGTATGTAGTATTACATAATCCTCAATAAAATGGTATGCCTAAGAGGAAAAGTATGAACATTGGTTGAATATTATCATAACTTTAGTAAGGGTAGGAGTCTTTTGAATGGTTTTTAAGATGAAGTAATAAGTATTGTCATGTATCTAAAAAATAGAAGTGTTATGAACATTTTAGAGCACAAAATCCTTTATCAAGCATTTTATGGCTATAAACAAGTAAGTAGCCACTTTGAGCATTTTTGGGAGTCACACATTTTCCCACATTGCAAAAAAATGTAAAGGAAATCTTCATGTCACGGTAATCAAATGCATATTTATTGGTTATTTTACTAATCATGAATCCTATAAAATGTATGATCTCATCTATTGCAATTAGATATGCTATATTGTATCAATAAGTAATAGAGGTTTATAGGTGAGGAGAAGATGTTGTATGAAAATTTTCTAATGAAAAATAAAAGAAGAAATTGAATATCAATATGTTGATGTTGAAACTCAAGGTCTAAATGAAGATATAAACGTCCATGGTACACTAAGAAAGAGAGATGCAATACCAATAAGGAGCAGAACGAATATACAAAGTACTGTGACATTATGAAGATCAATGAGGAACTTTCAAAGTATAAATGTTATGCATTAATGACTGGGGTCATGAGTGTAAAGAAATATTTAAATTTTGACAAAGAAAAATAACATAAAGAATGAATGGATGCCAAAAGGGATGAATATGGTTTTATAATGAAAAATTGATCATGGGAATTGATATAATTTCCTATGAATAAAGTCCCTCTAGGTTTGAAATTCTTGTTTAAGGAAAAATCCAATGTTAATTGTAGTATCAAAGCAAGTATAACATTATATTTATAGGAAAGCGGAATTCATAATAGAAATAGTCTACAAGGACATTCTCGCACTTTTAGCTAAAATTAACAGTATTATATTAATGATTACATTGACTACTATTTGTAGTTGGAAGGTACATTAGTTGGATGCTATGTCAAAAAATTTTAATGGAGAATTTAAAGAATTAGTTTATTTTCTTTTACCAAAATGGTTTCTAAACAAAGGTTAGTAATAGCTTGTTTGTATGTTAAATAAAATATTATAGGTGCTAAACCAATCACTTAGGTCTAGATATGTAAAAATATTACTTTCTCCTTTTAGAAAGGATTCATCAAAATTAATGTTGATCCAAATATTTATATTAAAGCGGGTGGAAATGGGTATATTTATCTAATTTCATTATATGTTGATGATCTAATAATAACAAGGAGTGCTTCTGAGTTGATTGGTTGAAGATATTGAAAAGTAATTGTCACAAGAATTTAATATGAAGGACCTTAATTAGTTTCATTGTTGCTTAGGCCTTGAGGTATGGAGCGATGATAGTAATAATTTGATTACACAAATTACATATACAAACTAAATATGCAAGGGAGTGACTTAGGAAGTTCAATATAAGTGAATTTAAAGTATTGTGTACTCCATAAGAAAATAATGTTATGATTGGCAATGACAATGAAAGAAAAGAAATGAATGGTAGTTTGCATTGATATTTGGTGGGAATTTTATGTTATTTAGCAACATTCAAGCCAACTATTCCTTATTAAATTATCATAATTACTCAATTAATGACTAATCCACATGATAGTGATTCAAAAGTATGGAAGAGAGGCCTTCAATAAATTAAAAGGATTGTAAAATTTGGTATTAAATATACCAATGATTTGAACGTTGAGTTGATGGGTTATTAAAATTATAATTTTGCAAGACATCCAGATGACAAAAATCCCACCATGGGATATGTATTCAATATAGGTCCCATAGTTGGATCTCAGAGTCATGAGAAGAAACCAACTATTTAGGTGTTTTCCATTGAAAATGAGTACAAAGAATTATGTAGTCCAAACTGTGAGGAAATTTGGCTAAAGAAAATTATAAAATACATGTGAGAAAAGAAAAGTGTAAAAAAAACCATAAAATGTGATATATAATGCTATATTAAATGTGTACATGTCCTATTTTTCATGGCGAGACAAAGCATCCTGAAACGTATCATCATTTTATATGAGATAAAATACAATCAAATGAACTTCACTTGATATATTTTTGTACAAACGATAATGTAGGAGACATATTTACCAAGCCTCTGGAAAAGGCTCAATTTCAAATATGTTGAGAAATATAATTTTCCATTAAAAAGAAGCGATAGAACTAATTAAAGAAATGGTAGTGTTTGAATTCAATATAATTTTGTATGCATTATTCTAAAGAGGCAAAGGTTGAATTATTTCCCAATGTAAATAGCTAGCATGAGTTGTAAGCCAATATATGAATCTCTATCGTCTTACTTATAGTAGTTATTCATTACACTTATTCCATTACTATATACATAAGATACGATAGCATATTTAGTGTAATATTGAATATAAAAAATCTTTCTCTTCTAGAAGGTTTTAATTTACAATGTTTTTATTTTTTATTTAGAGGATAAAAACTTTAATTAGAATCGACAAAAAAGTTAAGTGTTCAAAATCCACATGTAAATGATCCCTCATACTTATATTATGGAGTTCAATATTGTTTATCAAATTAAGCGTTTAGAGAAGATTTAGGTAATAAAGTTAAACTACTATAACTACACCACCTAAAAACCCCTAAAAGAAAAGGAATAATACACTACGTTAAAAACTAGATAAACTACAAGATAAAAAAAAAAACAAACATGCTCTCCACATGCGCAAAACTAACTCACATTAATTTCACCAAAACAATAATAATGTACTTCCTGATTATGGCACACATGCACGGTCTTCACTGCTCGAATTACACATTTGTTCTTTAATTGTTTCCATGATTAAACCTTAAGAGAAAGACACAAAATTAGAACATGCATAATATATGTATGTATACATAGGGAAACCCGAACATTAGAATGCAAGGCAATGCTACTACATCTAGTATGAAATGAATGTTGCACCGTGGAGCACCTGTGATATTAAAAAATAAATGTTGCTTGAAAAAAGAAACACATTGATAATTGGACACATAAACTGTAAAGGTTGTAAATCATGAAAGTCCATGAAACCTTTCGGAGGATGAAATCCAAGATTCAATGATTAATATCTACATATTCATGAACATAAATGAATCACATGAGTTATCCTAATTATTTTGATCAATGTTGTCTATTTTATAACATGGTATTAGAGTAAGCATATACCTTCCCGGATGAATAGCTTGAACCAAAGTTTTGTGGCATGTACTTGGATGTTGTCACCATACTCACATCGTTTCTTTCCATGCCCATTTTACATGTTAGATCCACCCATTCAATTGTGCTATGTAGGCTCCCTGTTTATGTTTTAATGCATCTCCAATTTTATTCCATGTCTTTGTCTATCTAACCATAATATCTACCAATGCACTTGAAAATTCTGCCATTCTCTACATGGTGTATAGACAGCTATGCTCAATACGCTCCATGTTTATATTTTAATGCCTCTTCCATTTTATTCCATGTCTTTGTCTATCTAACCGTAATATCTATCAATGCACTTGACAATTCCACAATTCTCTACATGGTGTATATACACCTGTGCTCACTATGCTCCATGCAAAATCACCTTTGAGGTATGGCCTTCTTTGTGTCTACCAATGCTCCTCTGGTCTATGCACCCACACCGTGATTGCTTCCAAATCTAGTTCATGGCTTATTATTTTGGTAGCAAACCTTATTGTGTTTGTCTCGAAATTCAAGTCCTGCTTTACACAACATTGCATTATCCATTGCCTCATGGTCTAGCATACACACTTCACTTATTCGTACATAGTTCTTTGGATTTTTTTGTGAAATATACAAAAGGAAGAGTGAATTTTATGTAGCATGTATGGACGTCTTTGTCTCATTGATATGAAAGATGTTTCTAGTTTATTAGAGGATTGGAAATTAGAGGTTTGGACATACTAGTCATAGTATTTTCCTTGGCCATCCCGATTCCCAAAACAATTGATCAAGAGATTGTCCATCCTTAAAAAGATTTTTTTGGCTTGCATTTAGCTGTGTTTTGTTCAATGAACATAATTGAGATGTATGCAATGGTGCTAAAAGTAAACTAGTGTCATGGTAGGGATTGTACATGGCTTATCCTCCTTGAGTTTTGATGTTGGGGATCCTAGGGATCATTTTTAGATCTCTTTTATGGCCATCATTTCTCTTCAAGGTTGAAGCACTATTTTTTTAGCCTAGTTTGATGCACAACACTTGAATACATGGTGGATGCACATGATATGCTGGTGGTGAGCCAAATGTCCATAGTTTGATATGTATATTTCATTTTTAATAATTGGAAAAAGAAATTTCATATACACATGAAAATCTCAAAAAGCTTGTTTTCACAAAGTGCTTGGTAGGATATGAAATGGTGGATGGTAATGGATCAGTTGCTAACGATATTGAGATACTAATTGTTTTCTATGCCAATGGTTGATTTGTCTCCTGTGATGAGTTGATTAAGAAGAAAATATCCCATTTCAAGCTAGTGTTGGGTATGACATGAAATGGTGGATGATAATGGTTCAGTTGCTAAGAAAATTGATATACTGATTGATTTGGATGCCAATGGTCGATTTGCCTCCCGTGATGAGTATTGAGATACTAATTTATTTATTAAAACATTCAATGGTTTTAAAATGACGTATTGCATGTTGTTGGGATTTACATATGACTCAGAAAAATGTATCTTTTCTATATGGTGGTATTTTTATTTATAAAAAAAAAACAAAAATAAATGTTGGGTCGGCAAGGTTTGGACCTTGACCCTTTGGGCCCAATGACCCGCACAACCATAGGCCAACCAATGCACTAGGGTGGTTATTTTATATCATTGGCAACATATTAATTGTTTAAACCACAATTCATTCACCATAGAGTAAACCGGCCAAAAACAGAGTGGAGGTCGTGAGCATGGAGTCACAAAAATAAAAACATGTGGATCACAGAGCCATGAGCAAGATGATAGAACCATGAACTATGGATCCATGACTAGGATGGAAACCTAATGAAGGAGAACCCTACAGCTGGAACATTTTTCTAGTTGGAATATTCTACATGAATATTCTCAAAGAATATTCTTTTGATGTTGCGAGGAATCTAAAAGATTCCCCAAGGGACTAGAATTGTATGTGGAACAATGTGGTTGAAATTATACTCATTTTAACCAAAAAATTTCATGGATTGTGATGGTGTTGCCAATTTTTTCATCTCAGTAGCAAATCTCAAGGGTCATGGAAGGAACATACCTTCTTAATTAAATGTTGGGAATGAAGTTTGAGAAAAGAATGCGCGTTTCAAAAGAAGGTGATGTGGATAGTCAAAAGTCTCAGTAGGATGAGATGTACCTACTAGTAATGTGATTGTTATAATTTGAGCAGCTGAATTTTAAGTCACTATTAGGACTAGAGGTATAATGATTTATTTTTCCATGTACTTGCCTTTATTTTAATGAGATGAATGGAACAACCTCCGCACTATTAAAGGAGGGGCCAGAGACGTAGTTGAGACTAGAAGAACTTCATTATCATACTTTTGTGTGCATTGTATTTATGATCTCCTTTATATTGCTTATTATTTAAGTTTTTTCACATATGGTTTTTACATGTATTTGATGTAATTCTATTAACACTGCCCCAAAGAAAATATCTTGGATAATGCATGTAAATCAGAGAACCCAGATCAAGTTTAGTATCATATCTGTCTTCATGCTAGTGTGAATTGTTAATGTGAATGTTAACTACATTGGACATGCAACACGAAGAAGGAAATTCGAGAATGACAAAGCTTTCTTTCAAGCTTTCTATAGGATGCCACACATGGTAGAAAAAATGTTTTCAAATTATGAGAATAAATTGGCAAAGAAGGAAGGGAAGAAGAAAGATAAAGTAGAGGAAAATGCTTCTGTAAATGAGGGAGAACCTCCATTCCCATATTCAATTAAATATTATTCTTCTTCATCTTCTTCTGATCATTCAAATAAGGAGATCAACTAGAGAATTCAAGCAGAGAATGTTGAAATGGGGAGGTTGTTATAAGAAGAAAAGGAGAATCAAAGATTGTAGGTTCATCTACGAGACATGGAAGAGGCCTTGGAAAATTTGATGTGTAACGAAGGAATTTTGAATCTATCATCACCCACTATAGAATTGACAATTGAGGTAAATAGTGTTGGTGAGTTTTTAATTTTATGTTCTCATTATAATGATAATTTTGGTGCATTTGAAAGACACTCCAAATGGTAAAAGAAAGGGATTCTGAATCAAAGTAGGTTAGGACTACACAAGCCATTCTATTGATGGTGATTGTAGGTAATATCCAAAGAGAGATGAACATTTCAAAGGAAAAACTAAGGCAATCTCTCCTCGCTAGATGTGCACTAGAGACAGTCATTCCAGGAAGGTTGTATCGACCAAGAAGGAGATTCGACATAAATATCCCTCTCAACATTAGAGGAGAAAGAAGTTCATGAAATTATAGATGAGGAAAAACCATTGCATCCATTACAACAAGGGTGGAATTCAAAGATTCACGTGTTGGAAGCTCCACCTAGATTTACCCAAAGAATGACCAAAAGCATATGAAGTCACCTTTGAAGGAACCCACCAATGAAGTAGTTCAACAAAGAAGCCAACTATAGGAAGAAATCCCATTAGCTTGGTTAGACAAGAGATGGTTACCCATTTTAAGTAGTTGAGTATGACCGCCATTGTAAATCACATGTTGCGAAAAATCTTGTAAAAGTGATGAAGAGTATAAAACCACTAATGAATGCAACATCTTGGTATTTTGGCTTTTAGTTGGATAGGACGGGGTATGGTTTATATTGTAAACTTCATCATGAGTGTTTTATAAACTATTGGAACGTATGACCTTCTTTGGAATCTTGCAAGTTGGACATGTATTGGTAGATTCAAATTTGGATATAGATATATGTGTTGATTTCATCATTCCAAATTATGAATTACAAAGGGGAAGGAAGGGAAAGTTAACTTGTTAGATACATTTGTTATGTAGATTATGATTGTAGTACTGTTTATACTTTTAGAGGACCAAAAGTCCCTTAGTGGGGAGGAATGATCCAGGTGGCTTCATGAATTGTCAAAAATCAAATTGCTTGAAATTTGATGGAAACATCACCAAGTTGTAGTGCTCGTTGTTATGATTCCAATGGCGTAAATAACACTAAAATATGAGTTTTCATGACCAACTTATCCTAGTTTGAAGTTTGAGGGGACAACCATGAAAATGGGGCCCACAACATGCCACATGGTATCCCAATCAACAATTTATATCCAAAGATAACATATTACCCACTAAATTCAAACACATGCGAAAAAAAATTGGTCAAAACACAAGCCAATGGATTAAAATCATATATATATATATTAAAATATGATCAAACAAACAACACATACATTAAAAATGTCCCTTATAAAGAATGAAATACTAAAAAAATCTTATATGGTTATTTGAAAATAAAAATGTAAAAATATAGTTAATAATATAAACATGTAAAATTAACGGATCCATTTGGTTGTGCCACATATGAGAATTAAAATTACAGTATCATAAAAACCATACACGATATTATGAATTATTGGGACAATATTATATGGTTAATCCATATGGTTCTAATATATTAAACCAAACAAATGGTTACTTATAAACTATCGAGTTCATATGGAAAATAATTATTAAAATGTTTGACAGTTTTCAAATCACATGTTTTATGTTGGCGGGAGATACACATGGCTCAAACCAAATGTGCCTCTTTTTTAAGCGATATGATTATTTATGAAATAAAATAAAAATAAACAAACATTAAGTGTGAGGGTAGTTCTTTGATATTATTTATTGTACAAAAATATTAAAACCATAATTCATTCACCAGATGACAAACCAATGAAGGACAAAGTAGAGGTCGTGAGCATGGAGAAATAGAGTTGAGAACAAGAGGTTCACTAAGCTGTGAGAAAGTCGATTGAACCAAGATCTATGAAACCATGACCAGGATGGAACCCTAATGAAGGCATAACCCTACTGTGGGCACATTTTTAGATATGGAATATTTTCAGGAATATTCCCATAGAACATTCTTTTGATGTTATAGGAATCTAAAATATTCTGTAAAGGGCCAGAATTGCAAGTGGAAAAATGTGGCAGAAATTATACTAATTTTAACCAAAATTTTTCCATGATTGCTAAGCATTCGATCACAAGGGCCATGGGAGAAACCCACATTTTTCATATAACAAATCCAATATAAACCCCACCATAACCAATATACATTTAAACCTCCACAGTGTAACAAACCTGGATTGCCTAGAATAGGTACCACAACTGCTCATATTCCTCCACATTATGGTACCTCGTGAAATGATTCTTGATGCCATGAAAATCAAAGAGTGTCCTGCTTGCTGAGGATTAAGGCAGTTAACCATTGTCTTAGTACTCGAATCTTCCATTTTACCAAATAAATAATTGAAGTTGAATCTTCCATTTTACCAAAGAAATAATTGAAGTTATATTTTGATGTAGACATCTAAATACTCTTTTACTATAAATACTCTTTTACTAAAAATGTTTTGTCATTTATAACTTGCAAACTGCTAAACAAATATGAGGCCTACCTCTTCTCCAATTTTCCCAAGATTTATGATTTCAAATGTATATATTCTAACAAAACTGAAAGAAATGTGATTGATATTTTTAACAAAATCTTTGTTTTTCTTCTTTAGTTAAATATGGTTTCATTTCACAATGCTAGAATTTCTCAAAATTCTGTGTGGAAGATACCTTCTCTCTCCCAAGTTTCATAGATCATAGTTTCATATTTTTATCATTTTTTTTTCTCTCAATTAAAAATCTAAGAAAATTTCATTCTTTGTCCTTGCGTATTCCTTACCTAATTCACATTAGCCATTGAGAGTGTAAGGCTTTTGCTGGTCAACATGTTAGTGGCTTTTGTGCATTAGCAGTGGGTCCACCCAATTGGAATGAAATTAATTGGCTCTATTTACTATGGATAACTATATTAGGTCATTTGTGAGATGGCGTGATATTCCAATATTGTTTTCTCACTCATGGAGCATATGTACTAAAGCTTAGATACAACTACATTTCTTTATGGGGCCTTCTCCTTATGGCTAATCCGATTTATTTATTTATTTTTGTTCTTTCTCCATTAGATATATACCACCTCTTCATGTTTCAGGTTCTAATGGACCTTATGATGGAGAGGAAAAGGTAATTTGTTTAAGACAATTCTCTTAGTTTGGTGTTTCTTTCATCACCTAGATTTTTGAAGGAATGAAGCATGTTTGTTATGAATTGAGTTAAGCTAATAATTATCATGAAATAAAAACCATGCATAATATTGGTAATGATGCAAACTATCCTATTTCATGGTTGACAACAAAGGTCTGTGGATTTATAAAATTATATGTAATAGATTAAGTATTTTTGCTATTTAGAATTTCCAGTTATTGTTGGTCACATAAAAATAGATATATTGACATATTGTTGGCAAGTTATAATCGATTCATTTATTGTACTATATATATTTAGGTAGAAAAACATTCAGCTTGGTCATCTGGTGCATCTTCAAGGTGATGTAAATATGTCTTGAACACACCAATGCAGGTAAATTTCTTTTCCATTAGGTTCTTTCTACCATCATTTTTTTTGTAGAAGTAAAAATTAAGAAATCATTTGTAACATAAATAACATAGATGGGAAGAAAATGAATAACAAGGAAATATGGAAAAAAAAGATGAATACATAATAATAATACGTTGTACAATATTTATTCATTTGGTTGTTTCCAAATTGGAAGAAAGAGAAGAAGAAACAATTGAAAAAAAAAGGATAAGTGCACTCGCATCCACATAATCAATGTGAAAAAACATAATGTTGATATCAATGAAATTATATTGAGGAAAATCTTTCAAAAACTAAAAATGAAGATAAAATAAGCTAAGTAGAATGGATCAAATATAAAAATCATAGTTTCATTTCTAATGAAGTCTTCTTAGTAAAACTGATTTTAGAAATTAATTTCAAAAAAATAATCCAACAATAAAACAACATTCATAGATTTAGTGAAAGTTGAAATACCTTTGCTCAACACAAGTGAAGTCATATGTTTGTTGAAGGATGTTGTCATACCCATAAATAAAATAATATCAAATAACATCGTGATGCCTCAAGTAAATCATAGCAAGGTCAATATATATATTAAGAGAGACTAATTTATGAGGCAATTATATGGACAGACGAATCAAATATTCCTAGTAAGATTAAAATATAGATTAAGAGGGATTAATTTATTAAGGTCCTATATCAAAATCCAAAATCACATAATTCATAATATGCAAGAATGAGCATAATAAAATCACCTCATATCTTCAATATTATCAAGTACGAGAAATCTACAAGTAGATGGTTCATTTAATTTAATGGTTTTTTCCAAATTACATCATATCTTCAAATGATCAAGTAAAATAAATCTACAAGGAGATGGTTCATTTAATTTAATGTTTTTTTCCTTTTTCATGCTTTTAGGAAATAGTTTTAAGGAGGCAATACTAGTAATACCTAAAATATATTTAAACTAGGGACCTAATATAGCAATAGGTATGTAAGATGTAATAAATGACCTATTAGACATAAATCATCATTATGTAATCCTTATGAATAATATTGATAAGTTGTACCCTTTTCAAAATTCATGACCTATCATAGATTAATACATGACTATAATATTCAATATATCCATTAGACTACTATATATATGTGTGTGTGTATAATTGTTGTGTAATGTGGATTAGTTTATCTATTCATGACAATTTTATGAAATTGGCAATGAAGTATACTTCATAACTAAAGACTTTATGATCTAAACACCAATTCTAACCATTGTAGATGTATGACCAGAGAACATAAACACTATCTCTAGCCTTTATATATGTCAATCCCTAGGGAACCAAGGTGCGCTCGTGTCTCTCCACAAGCCAAGGCATGCCCCTAGAATGCTTGGTGAAACAAGTTGCTATGGGTGACACAACCTTCGTAAGAAATGTGATGAAATAATTACAATATTTGTGACGATGTAGGAATTTAAGCGAGTGCTGAATAAATGAGAAAAATATTTTTCATATCAGATTTGTGATGTGGTGGGTCGAGCAACAGGAGAATGCTGGAATGAGAAACTGTTGTATAGACTCAAGGCATGTATGTTGGGTAGGGTGGAATGGAATGGTGGAGTCAAGAAAAAAAAATGTGTAGATGTGGTAGCACATGGGTAGAAGGGTGAGGTCAACTTGAATCGAGGTTCCCAACCAATAAGGGAGAGTCGACTTAAGTTCATAGTGGAATAAAACTACATGGCTAGTGCATGGTTCATACATATGGGAAGAACCATATGATGGATGAGAGAAATTCAAAACCTATTGAAGTCATATACAAAGATGAAATGGAACAATGTGACGGATACAGGAAGATGTGAGGGACATAAGATGAGTGAGCATAGGCCTATGGTGGTGTAAAACTAGGTTATACTCAAAAAATTTAACCAAGATGGCCTATAGGGTGGAAGTGACCCATGATAGGCTCCTAAGTGACCCAGGTGGGTTTATACGATGGAGTAAAAGGAAATTGTTGTTTCAAGCTATTTTTCACAATGTGATCTTGCATTACCAATCCTTAGTCTTCATTGATCTTTTTACTTGGTGTTTTCAATAAAAGAAAAAGGTTGAATAGTTATTCGTTATGAAATGGTGCATGGGTATGATGATGTCAATGTTCCTTTAATCTCTTGAATATAATTATCATGTTTTTATAATGGATGAAATTAATTGGAATGAATTCACAATATTATTATTTATTTTATGTTGATGAAATTCCACACTTTAGTATAATATAGAGATTGACATGGGTAATATATTGTGAGGCATAGTCTGGGTGGATTAATAGTTGTAGAGCTATAAAAAGGGTCACTTTCACCTATAATTACCTCACATTAATATGTCAATCCAGGAACGTATTCCTATTTCAAAGAGTGTCTCAGTCTGAGGATTAGCATTTGTCAGAGTAATGCTCGTAGTACAGTTGTTTAAAACTACAAGAGTAAATTGATGCGTGTCTACAACTTAACTACTTCAAAATGCTAAATCACACAAAGCAATGCATTAGTCAAGGGTTCGGTAGCAATAACCCATCCCTTTCGTAACTGATGAGAATAGATCAGAGGTCTGGGATCCAGGTAGCAAATGTCGATGCTCACTACAGCCTGAGATCGTTCTTAATAAATAAGAAATGAAACGGCAAGTAAAGAAAATGGCAATGAAGTAGAACAGCGCATCAGTCAAGGGTTCAGTAGCAATAACCCATCCCTTTCGTAACTGATGAGAACAGATCAGAGGTTTGGGAGGCAGGTAGCGGATGTCGATGCTCACTATAGCCTGAGATTGTTCTTAATAAATAATAAATGAAAGGCAAGTAAAGAAAACAACAAATCAGCAATCTTGAAATGGAACAACAATTCAGAAATGGAACAGCAACTGAAATGAAACAGCAATTGAAATGGAACAACAATTCAAAAATGGAACAGCAACTGAAATGAACAGCAATTCAGAAATGGAACAACAACTCAAATGGAATGGCAATTCAAAAATAAGCAGTAACGAAGTTCATCAAGCTGTAACTCTATTTAATCACACCAATCCAAACATCAATCCTTCGCTCTTAAAGATGTACACATACTATGGAACAACACTACCTACGGATCCAAGATGGAACAATACTAAAAACCATATAAACACAACGTGCTTAATCTGACTCTGTTATCGCTCTAAATAAAAGCATACGATTTCATCTCAAGACAAAAACAGTAACATTCAAGGATTCAATAATCATGTGAAATCAGAACCTTCAAGATAAATGTTGTAATGCTAACGCACAATCGCATAGAACTCTGTAATGGAATGACAGTATCTCGTAGAGATTAATCGTATTATACCAACACTTAAAGGATTGGTAACATGATGCAGCATCAATACAACACTTTTGTTTGCAGGAATATTAAATGAGTTAAACACAACAGAGCATGTAACATAAACGTTATAAAACACAACAGATTACTAGATCACGTTGATAAACAAACCACATAGAAACCACGCGTAATGGTACAAGAGCAAGTGTCCTCCAGGGTCGGGCCCTTAGCCTCCAGGGGTACACCACTTAGGATTGATCCAGGCTCATAGATAAAAGAGTAATCGAGCCTGTATTAATGCTTGAAGTAAAATTACAGTAACTCAAGTCTTAACAGAACATAACGATCATAGTCCTCATCTTTCTTAAAAGAAATTACATAAAGTCATCCCCCTCTAGCCAACAACGCTATCCCTTATATAAGGATGATGACGGAAATATCTAGATGCAGAAATAGATAAAACAGCGATCCCTCAGAATCTAAGATCCTAAGGGATTCACAGAATCGTTAATCCTGAGTCACTTCTTTCCTTTTCTGCTCTGAGCTGGTATCTTCGCTTCCTTTCTTGGGTTGGTCCATTTTGATCTAGTTTGCACGCGGTCTCTCGTCGAAGGGACAATAGTTAATTCATCTTTGTCTTTTCCTTTAGGATGGCCACTTTCCGTTTTTCCTCCCTCCTACACATAGGAATGAAAATTATCAGCGTTCTCTATTAATCTCACATGTTTCGTTATAATTCCTTATTATTGTCTAAGTTTCTAATGAAAAAAGGCTTATAAGTCCTAATGAAAAGATACTGAAATAACCATCAAAACATAACTTTTTTGATACTCCACACACCCCCCAGCTTACCCTTTTTCATGGCCTCATGAAAACATTGTAGTTGACATGCAAGGCAGTGAGTGAGTAGGCTGGAGATGGAATCTCGTGTGAGGGCCTACAGCCGTGATGCCAAACTAAATGATCAAATAAATGGCCTGTCTGACCCTCAAGCATCTCATACAGGGCTTGGTATCCAGATGCAAGATGCCAAATGATTGGACTCCGAAACCTATATCCTAACCAGGATGGCCCTGCCCTCAAAACAATTTCGCCATAGAGGGGAAATCGGTTAGCAGCAAGTTTAAAATTCTCATACTTAAATGGTTCTCTGAGCTGGATGTTCAGATTAGATATTCGATATCGAAATTTAGCTGCTTCAACGACAGGGTCTTTAATAGAGGAAAAGTATTCAAGTCCCTGCCGAATGATTGCTTCATGCATGGGTCCTAATGCTTCAATCACTCCTGGAGCCTTCATGAGATTTCTATGTCTCCTCCATAACTATTCTGGGTCCCTAGGCTCAGCCCTTACCCATAGATCTAATCCGTTTTCT
This sequence comes from Pinus taeda, assembly GCA_000404065.3. Lineage (NCBI taxonomy): Eukaryota > Viridiplantae > Streptophyta > Pinopsida > Pinales > Pinaceae > Pinus > Pinus taeda. The sequence continues at coordinate 245,474 of APFE031098216.1, forward strand.
TGTCTTTGAAAAGCATTGTAGGCTTTAAGCCATTTAATTTGATTGACTGCAAATGACATAAATGCTTGCAATTGAATGTCCCCAACAAAAGGGTTAGGGTTCAGTTCGGTCTCTTGTTCTAGTACAAGGTTATGCAAGTAAAATTCACACAATAACCTTTGCACTTTTACCACATAATGTTTACATCAATTTATAAAATCATCTATAGTGTTAATTTGTATGGGAGCACCTGCTTTAATAGCCTTTATTTTCAATTGTAAATACCTTTCCATTAGAAATAGGGCATAGTTCTTGGCAGGGGCTCTACATGCTAAGATGTCATTGTATAGAGAACATAGGGTATCCATCTGTTTGATAACTACATCTAATCTACGAGTTATATTTGCAACTTTCTCTTGTTCCCTTCGCCATCCTTCGAAAGCTTGGCTTTCAGATAAGTTGGCGTTCCTTAGCTGTTGCTGTAGTTCTTCATATTTTTCTCGAGGAACTGTTTGCTCCCTAAGCGTTTCTGCTTCTTGCTGGGCCTGCTTCAAACCTTTGTGAAGGGTTATCATTTTCGAATCCTTTTTCCATGCAGCCGTTGAGGCTGGGAGCTTTACCTGAGCTTTCTTATTGCCTTTCTTCGAGTTCAGGACCCTTATTACTCCCGAAGGTGGTGCCTCCGTCTGAACCATCTTATCATCCTTTTCAATTTTAACATGAACACCAGCCCACTGTTGTTCCTTTTCAATTGGAATAGCAGTCTACTTTTCAACTTCATTTGGAACAGCAGCTTTGGCTTTTGTTAGGGTTTTGAGCAATGGGATGGATTTTGGTCCTCTGCCTCTTGCCCTTAAGGGATTTTACTGGTGTGGCCAGACATTTTCTTCCCGAAGTCCCTTTTACCCTTTGCCTCGCCTTTAGAACCCTAATCTGCTGGTGAAGCTGGACTATTATGTTCAACAATCTCTGTTGTTCCTTTCGTAATTCCCTTATTTCCATCATTTCTTCAAAAGGAACAGTAGGTTGTTCCCTACAGTTTGGACTGCGGCTAGCTTCCCGATTTTCTCCCTCGAGTGGTTGTTCCGGGGTAAGAACCTTAATTGGATCTGTTATTTCTTGAGCTAACTCTTCTTCTGCCCTTATTTCCTTCGGACTTTCTTCTAGTGCCTTCTGATTAGGAACGGTCTATTCCTGCTCAGCGTTTACTGATATCTTCTCATTATGAATGGAAAAATTTTCTACTTCCGCCTCTTCTACATGCGATTCCTCGGGTTCATCTTTCTCCTGGGGTTTCCCTACGGTATGGAGGTTTGATGGACTCAAGGGTTGGCCATATTCGCCCATATTGGCCAAAATTTTGGCCAATTTATCTTCCCCTAACGGGTCTTGTAATGGGCTACCTTCCTATTGTTCCATTCCTTCCTCCTACTCGGACTGCTCGGCTTCTTTTCCCTCATCTCCCTCCTCTTCAGATTGCTCATCTTTTCCTTCTTTTCCTTCTGCAAATTGCTTTGCCTCCTCTTCTTCTTCTTCTGTTTCTGCCTCTGCAAACTGCTCTGCTTCCTCGTCGTCTTCTTCTTCTGTTTTTGCCTCTACAGACTGCTCTGCTTCCTCGTCGTCTTCTTCTTTTGTTTCTGCCTCTGCAGACTGCTCTGCCTCCTCATCGTCTTCTTCTTCTGTTTCTTCCTCTGCAGACTGCTCTGCTTCCTCGTCGTCTTCTTCTTCTGTTTCTGCCTCTGCAGACTGCTCTGCCTCCTCATCGTCTTCTTCTTTTGTTTCTTCCTCTGCAGACTGCTCTTCTTCCTCGTCGTCTTCTTCTTCTTTTTCCTCTCTTGGGATTTTCTCATCTTCGATTTCTATTGTCTGGCTCGTGCCTTCTTGGGGCTTCTCTAGCCCCCCTCGTAGCCATGCGAGCCGTGCCGATTTTCTGCGTTTTTCTGGTTGTTCGGGTGTGCTGGTGTCATGTTTCCGTTTTTCAGATTTCTTTCGTTTTTCAGGTTGCTCCATTGTGCAAGTGTCATGCTTCTATTTTTCTGAACATTGGGGTGTGCTAGTAACTTGTTTCGTTTTTTCGGGTGTCTGGATGTGGCCGTCCCTCCATTGATGATCGTAATTAGTTCTTCCCAGCTGCTCTGCTGCTGGGTGAGACTATAGTTAACTATCAACCAAATTAATCCGTGGTGGATGACGACTGACTCTACATGCTGTGCTCTTTTCATGCTTCGTGCAACGTCATGAAGTAGTGAATTCAACAATGCAGGTAAATTCACAGAACATTTTTGTTTTAAAACAGCTAGGAGTTTAAGATGTCGTGGTCTTACCACGTCTTTTTTGCCTTCACAGGTGATGTAGCTTTGGATGATTTTTGCTAATTCTGCCCATGGCTCTCCTAGCGTTGCTGCAGCACCCCCTTTCCTTGAATTGTCAAGCTCTGGCCCTCGTCCTGAAAGATTTCTAAAATCTTCTACAGCCTTTCCTTCTTTATCGTCCATACTGGTCCAGTGGCTGGCAGTCCCGAGACTTCTGCTATTACGTCATCGATGACTACTATTCGTCTTCCTCTTATTGTGGAGTAGTCTTCCTATAAATTCCGTAAAAATTCAATTGCTACTGTTTCATTGGACTCCTTCAGGCGGTTGAGATAGGTCAGCCATCCTAACTTTTTCAGGATTTTCCGGATTGCAATCGAAACAGTTAACACTTGTGGTTCTCGGCGAACTGACCTTCCTCCCATAGTTTCACTGCAAATTCTCAAAGGAAAAGCAGTTGTTTGTTGAAACGCAGAGAAGTTGATGGCGTATTACTCGTTCAAATTCTAATGCTACGGTGTATGTAGTGGAAATGGCTTTGAACAACAACTCATGCAGAAGAAAAAAAAAATAGAAAACGATAATACCGTTGAGCCGTGTTGTGCCCGAGTACACAATTTCTCAAATGACGGACTTACACGTGCTCTGGGGAATGATGAGGTTACCCTCCCCCCCCCCCCCCCCCCACAATGTGATAGGTTGTCCCAGCCGTCAAATAAAGGAGCAGCACCTGTTCTGCTACAAGGTCTTTATGGAACAGCATATGGCAATATGCCATGCTTACAAAAACAGCCTATTACTGAAATCGAGGTATAAAGTTACATCGCTTTAATACGTACAAGGCTACGATGATTTGATGGAAGTTCGAGGATAAGACATTTGCCGTAAATAGAGAGTCTCATGCGGTCACTGTCAGTAGTTTCGTAATGATTGGTGATAATATATAGTCATGCGTTATATGGTTGGGTAATATTATATAATTAATTACCACGGCATAAGAAACAAGAGGATGCAATCTTCTTACCTATTGGTGTAAAAATGCGACTTCAATACCATTAACAGTGCTTTGTTGCCGATAGGTGTCCATAACCTTGGCAGAGTTGTTTGTTTCACCCCTGGAACCATAGTCCTTTCTGTATTCTAGGAAACGTTATGTAATTTCAAAATGTAGGCCATTATGTTGGCTTGGTGACCAGCTAGTCATAATGCCATTCACGAGGTAGGAGCGAATAGTGGGCAGGCTGGCTCGTGATGAGACCTCCTATTCCAAGGGTTGTTTGTTTGATATCCCTTTTGGACCATTTCCCAGGTGTGGTGGCCATAGTGGGAATGCCACTTCGCTTCCGTCCTGATGAGCATGGTAGGCCAGCTCGTAATGAGACTTCCTATCCTGCAATTTGACAATTTAGAAACCATGTTTTGCTTCCTTTTTTTTTCTTGTTTTTTGTAAAGAGCCTTTCCTGTTTATACACAAAGGGTGGTTCAACACTCCTTAAGAGTAGGAATGGTGGAAGAAGTCTTAATATCCCAATAGAAAAGTATAGATCCTTTGCTCTTATTGTTGAATGATAATCAGAGAGGATTAAAAAGGGACCCTCGTGATACAGATAACCAATCAGAACGGAATTAGTAGAGCAATGGTAGAAAAAGATGATGAATAATCATGTCTTTCCTTGCGTCATTTGACCAATTCAGGGCGGTTTCTTATAAAGATAGCGATTTATGATTGATTTATTTCCGTATGCTGTGTTTTTGTTCCCATTACATAAGTTCATAGCCATATTCAAAAAGAATTGAAAGAACATTAGCAATAAGCATCCTTAATTTAGAATAGCAAAAGGAACAAGCTGTTTCACAAGGAGAGCAAAATCATATAAGTAGTGTTCCTTTCGAGGAAGGGCACAACAACAGTTCACAAATGATGTTCGTTTAGAGAACAACAGAAATCAACAGTTTTGTTCCTTTTGAAAAGGAACAACATAAATCAGAAAAGTGTCGTTCCTTTGAAAAATGAACAGCAAAAATAAAAAAAGTGTTGTTCCTTTTGGAAAAGGAACAATAAAAATCAAAAGTGTTGTTCCTTTTGGAAAAGGAACAACAAAAATCAAAAGTGTTGTCCTTTCGGAAAAGGAACAGCAAAAACACACAAGTGTCATTCCTTTGGAAAAGGAACAGCAAAAACACACAAGTGTTGTTCCTTTTGGAAAAGGAACAGCAAAAACACAAGTGTTGTTCCTTCTGGAAGAGGAACAACAAAAATCACAAGTGTTGTTCCTTTTGGAAAAGGAACAGCAAAAACACACAAGTGTTGTTCCTTTTCGAAAAGGAACAGCAAAAACACACAAGCGCTGTTCCTTTTGGAAAAGGAACAGCAGAAAGCAAAAGTGTTGTCCCTTTTGGAAAAGGAACAAAAAAAATCACAAGTGTTGTTCCTTTTGGAAAAGGAATAGCAAAAACACAAGTGTAGTTCCTTCTGGAAGAGGAATAGCAAAAACCAAAGCGTTGTCCCTTTTAGAAAAGGAACAGCAGAAATCACAAGTGTTGTTCCTTTTGGAAAAGGGATAGAAAAAACACAAAGTGTTGTCCATTTTAGAAAAGGAATAGCAGAAAACCAAAAGTGCTATTCCTTTTGAAAAAAGGAACAGCAGAAGTAACAAAACCTGTTGCAAAGATATGTACAAAAATAATTCAAGAAGTTATGTACAAATTGTAAGGAAAAGCAATTTTCTTAGTGAGTTACAGGTGAGGAAGACTTGTCTTCCTCCCCTAAGATCTCCATATCTGAATCTTGGCATAGTTGTTGGCAGAAGGACACTCGAGTAAGTGGTTTGCGATAGAGACGGACTCGATGGTCGTTTGCCTTAAAGGTATATCCAGAACCATTAATAGTAATCAGGGTAAGGGTACCATTGTCATGTACTTTCTGGATTTCATATGGTCCTAGCCAACGAGTCTGGAGTTTCCCGGGGAAGTCCTGAAACCTGGAGTTATATAAAAGAGCTCAGTCTCCTTCATGGAAGACTCTATTTTTAATGAGAGCATCATGCCATTTAGCTCTCTGCTGATGTATCAGGGCAGTGTGTTGAAGTGCAGAGAGCCTAATTTCATCTAGCTCATTGATCTATTGTAGTCAATTAGTTTGTGCCTCAGTTAAGTCTAAACCAACTTCTTGTGTTGTTTGCAATGTCTGGATTTCAAATTTTATAAGAAAAATAGGTTGTTTTCCAAACATTAGCTGGTAAGGTGAGTGACCAGTGGTGCTTCTCCATGTTGTTCTATAAGCCCACAGTGCTTCAGGTAGTCTGGCAGCCCAATCGCGTCTATGTGATGCAACTGTTTTTGTTAAAATTGTTTCTATTATCTTATTGCTACTTTCTACTTGCCCATTTTCCAGTGGGTGATATGGGGTGGTAATTTTATGTTGGACATGATAGTTGTTTAGTGTTGCAGCTATTCTGTTCCTAGCAAACTGTGGCCCTCCATCTGTAATTATCTCTCTAGGGATGCCATAGCATACAAATAGATGGAGCAAGAACTGTATAACAGATTCTTCTGTAGCTCTAGGCAATGCATCTGCTTCAACCCACTTGGTGACGTATTCTGTTGCCACCAAAATGTATGTTTTCTGGTTTGATGGTGGGTTGATTGGTCCCACGAAATCAAGAGCCCAACGCTCAAATGGTTCGATGACTAGCTGTGGTTTCTAAGGCATCTCATCCGACTGACTAGGGCGTCCCACTCTCTGGAAACTATCACATGCTTGGACAAATTTCTTTGCATCTTTAAAAATTGTGGGCCAATAATACCCTGTGTGTAATACTTTATGTGCAGTCCTGCGATCAGCGAAATGTCCACCACACGGTTGGTCATGGCAGGCTTTCAATATATCAAAAATTTCATCCTGTCGAAGGCATCTCCTGATTTGCATGTCTGCCCCTGTGTGAAACAAATAGCCCCCAATCAAGGAAAATCTGGTACTTCGCTAAACAATCTGTTTTCGCTCATTAGGGGTTAGATGCTTTGGTAAATTACCTACTGCTAGGTAATTGGCAACATCATCATACCAGGGTGTTTGAACAACAACGGCAAAGAGATGGTCATCTGGAAATTGATCTTCAACTACTGTTGCATCAACTGGTTTTGGCATTCTTGAGAGGAAATCAGCTACCGGGTTTTCTTTCTCGGGTCAATCCTTGATTGTAATATCAAATTCCTACAATAAAATCAGCCATTTAGTTATTCTGCCATTTGTGATAGGCTTGTTTGCTAAATATTTTATAGCAGAATGATCTGTGTACAAGATAACAGGATATCCAGTAATGTAATGTCTAAATTTATTGACAGCATGTATAACAACTAGAAATTCTTTTCCAGTGACAATATAATTTAATTCAACAGGGGATAGATTTTTTCTAATGTAATAAATTGCATATGGTTTTCTATCCTCCTCCTGTCTAAGGACCGCTCCAATGGTTGTGTCTGAGGCATCAGATGATATTTGGAATGGAAAATCCCAATTTAGTCCTCGAAGGACTGGGGTTGTAGATACGAGCTTCTTCAGATCATTGAAGGCACGTTCACATTTCTCTGTCCAAAGAAAATCGACGTTACCAGTTAGTACATACAAGGGTGTAGCAATATGTGAATAATGTTCTATAAACCTTTTGTAGTAACCAGAGAATCCAAGAAATCTACGTACCTCTATTTGAGTAGTAGGAGTAGGAATAAGCAAAAGTATTTGAGTTTTGGTTGGGTCTACCTGAATGCTAGCTGCTGAAATATAGTGTCCTAAAATAAGTCCTTCCGTCATCATCATATAACATTTTTCATGGTTTAAACAAAGCCTGGTAGCTATGCAACGTTGTAGGACTCTTTCTAGTGTGTTCAATGCTAGATCAAGCTCATCTTTGTATGGAGTAAATTCGTCCATATATACTTCCAGTCCTCCATTTATTAGATCTGCAAAAAAGCTAAAGATAGCCCTTTGGAATGTGGCAGGGGAATTGCATAAGCCAAAAGGTAAAACTCGATAGGCGGATGTTCCCCAAGGACAAGTAAAAGTAGTTTTGTCCTTATCTTCAGGGGCAATCTGTATTTGGTTATACCCACTGAATCCATCGAGGAAAGAAAAGAATTTCTTCCCTGCCAAAGTGTCCAATACTTGGTTGATGAATGGGAGAGGAAAGTGATCTTTTTGCATTTCTTTATTTAGCTCCCTTTAGTCCATGCAGATTCTCCACTTCCCATTCTTTTTCGGTACCAACATAAGTGGGGAGACTCATTTACTATCAGAGATAAGGTAGATGAAGTTAACATCTAAAAGTTTTTGAAGCTCGGCTTTTACTACTTCTTTTAGATGAGGATTTAATCTTCTCTAAGGCTGCCTAACAAGTCTTACATCATTTTCTATGTAAATGTAGCGTGTACATAATTGGGGGTCAATTCCTTTCATATCAGGGTAATCCCATGCAAATGCTTCTTTATATTTCCTTAAGATATGGATGAGCATTGTTTCTTGTTTGGGTGCAAGGTCGGCGTTAATGTTTAAGGTTTTTCCAGGTTCTATTTCCACAATTTTACTATGTGCAACCGAAGTGACAGGGATTGTGTGATCATGTGTATCTTTCAGAGTTTCCTCTTCTACTTTGTTATCAAATGCTACTTCTATCATATGACATTGGGTATGAGATGTGAATTCAGTTTGACTAATGAAATTACTGATGGCATCATCTTCTGTTTGGTCTTTGAACTCAAGTTCTTCTTGTATAGTTAATGGAGATCTAATTTTATCAGTAAGATATGATACAACGTGCTTATTAGTTTTAACTATTGTGATGCTTGGTTGCGCTAGGGGATATAGTACTAAATTCTTGATATCCACCCCCTTGGTTATGATCATGTTCCCTTGCCGACAACTGATATAGGCATCAGGGGTAGCGAGCCAAGGTCTTCCTAATATCAATGGATGTCCATCAAGTCGGGTTTTAGGATTTATTATCAGAAAATCGGTTGGGTATTCCCAGGAGTCAACCGAGACCATGACATCATGTAGTATGCCTTCCAGCCTAACCACAGATCGATCAACCAATTCTAACAAAGTGGAGGTGGGTTCTGCAGATGTAATGCCTAGCTTTTGGCAAGTAGCAATTGTCAATATATTGATTGCAGCTCCAAGATCAACTAAGGCATTGGCAGGGTTTGACCATAAATTTGAATAGTTACTATTGGGTTTCCTAGGTCTTCATACTTAATGGGTGTTTCCTTTCCTGATAATAGGTCAGATAAAGTGTCGACTACTTGAACTCTTGGATTATTTATTATATTCCTCCTTGGTCTTTTTATGCACAATTCTTTAATAGTTTTTGCGTATATCGAGATGTCTTGAATGGCCTGGAGGAATGGAATTTTTATGTACAAATTTTGTAATTCTCCCAGAATGTCAAAATTAGGTTGATGTATAGGTCGAGGTATGACTAATCATTCTTGGAACAGGGGAGAGGATGTGGTTGCTTGACTATGATTTTGTTGTCTATTCACATCCTCCCCTTGTGACAGATGTTCTCTAGGTAACTAATCTTCAATCTGAATTGTTTTATTTCCCTCTGTTTGAATAATACGCCCAGATCTTAGCTGAAGATCATTGCACTCCCTCAGATCGGGTCCTTCTTCTGGTGTTTCTAAAATTTGGAGAGCTTGGACTGGTATTTTATTTGGATTGGGATTGGGCTGGGCTGGGAGTTGAGGTCTTAGATTAGATTGGGGATTTTGTTGTAAAGCTGGCAGTGTAGGTTGAGGGAGAGGAATATTTCCTACTGGCTGCTGTGTTGGTCTCTGCCAGTTAGTCTTCCAAACTGAGCTTTGTGAAGTGGGGGGAGTCCATTGTGGTGGGTATGGGTTGCTTTGCCAGTATGGTGGGGGATAAAGATAATTCGACCAACCAGATTGGCTCGTCTGATTTAGCCACGGGTTCGTAGAAGGATATGACTATGGTGACTAGTTTGGAAATGGGGGCTGAAACTGACTTTGCCATGTATTATATTGTTGAGTATTGTATTGCGGATACTGAAAAGGAGAAGATGGGTCTGAAAACATACCAGTTTGTCGCGGCTTCCACTGACGGCGCTGGTTGAGTAAATATATTGCTTCTGGTTCTTCTCCTGCCTCCTTATATACCGCTTTCAGTTCAGGTAATGAGGGAAAACTTTCTGTAGAGTGATCCCTTGTACAGATGGCACATGTTTGGATTTTATCTAGTGGACACTCCTTATGGTTATGCTTCTTCCTGCATCTAGGGCAGAAGATTTCCAAATTCTGTTCTGCCTACATTTGCTTTTTCTTGGCCTGCAAAACTTCCAATTGTGTAGTCAGTGTTCCTAGTATATCAGTTTTAAAATTTTCAAATAAATTTCCAATTTCCACACGTGTTACTCCTTCTGATGGGATTTTGTTTTCTCTTGCAAACCGATCATGTTCTGCTGGTTTGATTCGTGTACTGCCTCTCGAACTCCTGATGCATAAATCAATTATGTCAGCAAAACTTTCTTGATAAATATCCCCTTTCCCCATAATGTTTAATGTTTCGATCCATTGCTCTTTCATGCCCATTATTAATGTTGTTTTCAACACGTTATCAGGCAAAGGCAGTGATGCATAGGGAGATCTTTGTAGATTATACTGGAAACGTTCCACATACTCTTCTAATGTTTCGTTTGGTCTAGCTATCATCTGGAATATTTCATCTTTTAGTTCTATAGACCTGCAATAGTCTTGATATTTTTTTAAAAAAGACTCTTTCATTTGTTCCCAGTTATTTATAACCCCACAACCTAATCCCATAAACCATCTTAAAGCAGCCCCTTTCAGAGTAGAGGGAAACAGTTTTAGTTTCTAGGGGTCAGTGGTGTAATCATATCCCCTGCACGGTACATCAAATTCAAATAAAAATGCATCGGGGTCCTCCGATGTAAGCCCGTGAAATGTAGGGATATGTTGAAGGGGGATTTCTTTCATGGGGGCATTTGCTTCGGACTCCACTATGGGGTATTGTAATGTAGAGGTTTGGGTGTTTGGAGGATTTTGAGCCATTGGGTCAAATATGTGCCAATAACCTTCTGAAATATCTAAGAGGGTATTCCTAGGTTGAGAGGGAATGTCTTTGACAGGAACAGTTTTAATAGCACTTCCTCTATCTAGGATTTTTATCTAAGGGGATTGGGTCCCTTCAATAATAATTTTTGCCGCACTCCCTTTTTCTGGGCTATTCAATGGCTGAGTTATCCTAAGAGGAGATCTCAGCTCCTCAATCTCCCCTATTTCCCCTTCACCTTCACAAAGATTACTGAAATTCCCTTCCTGTAATAGTTCTGGAATAGAATTTTCAATTTCTTGAAAGTCATATTCATCAGTTTGACTATGCACCTCAGAAAAGGCTACAGATGGTGAACCTGTGGCCTGAAGGGAGCTAGTAGGTTGTTTGGAAATAACTTTCCTGGGTCCTACTGAAGGCTGAGATTCAGCTTTCTTATAGATTTCATCTATGAAGGTTGATCGACCAAGGGTCACCGGCCCCTTAGCTTTTTCTGGCTTTGGCAAAGGTTTGGAATTTTTCTCCGGCTTTTTCTGCTTAGTCATGCACTCAATTTAACTACTAAATCCTTCTTAAGAAGGTAGCAGCAAATCTGCAGGAAAGCGGGAAAAGGAGAAGGGCTTTTACATGCTCCGTATGTAGGTTCTTACCTTCCGTTTTTAAAACCCAATTCTTCCCTAGCAGGTTCGTACGCTACCCTGAAAAAAGAACAAATGGCTACACTCTTTCCCCGACAACAATGCCAAAATGTAGAGCTATAAAAAGGGTCTCTTTCACCTCTAGTTACCTCACATTAATATGTCAATACGAGAATGTCTTGCTATTTCAAAGAGTGTCTTAGTCTGAGGCTTAACATTTTTCAGAGTAATGCTCGTAGTACAGCTGTTTAAAACTACAAGAGTAAATTGATGCGTGTCTACAACTTAACTACTTCAAAAGGCTAAATCACACAAAGAAATGCATCAGTCAAGGGTTCGGAAGCAATAACCCATCCCTTTCGTAACTGATGAGAACAGATCGGAGGTCTGGGATCCAGGTAGCAGATGTCGATTCTCACTACAGCCTAAGATCGTTCTTAATAAATAAGAAATGAAATGGCAAGTATAGAAAATGACAATGAAATAGAACATCGCATTAGTCAAGCATTCAGTAGCAATAACCCATCCCTTTCGTAACTGATGAGAACAGACCAAAGGTCTGGGAGCCAGGTAGCAGATGCCAATTCTCACTACAGCTTGAGATCATCCTTAATAAATAATAAATGAAAGGCAAGTAAAGAAAACAGCAAATCAACAATCTTGAAATGGAACAACAATTCAGAAATGGAACAGCAACTGAAATGAAACAGCAATTGAAATGGAACAGCAATTCAAAAATGGAATAGCAACTAAAATGAAACAGTAATTCTGAAATGGAACAGCAACTGAAATGGAACGACAATTCAGAAATAAGTAGTAACCAAGTTCATCAAGTTGTAACTCTATTTAATCACACCAATCCAAACATCAATCCTTCGCTCTTAAATATGTACACATACTATGGAACAACACTACCTACGGATCTAAGATGGAACAATACTAAAAACCATATAAACACAACGTGCTTAATCTGACTCTGTTATCACTCTAAATAAAAGCATACGATTGCATCTCAAGACGAAAACAATAACATTCAAGGATTCAATAATCATCTGAAATCAGAACCTTCAAGATGAATGTTGTAATGCTAAGGCACAATCGCATAGAACTCTGTAATGGAATGACAGTATCCTATAGAGATTAACCGTATTATACCAACACTTAAAGGATTGGTAACATGATGTAGCATCAATACAACACTTTTGTTTCCAGGAATATTAAATGAGTTAAACACAACAGAGCATGTAACATAAACGTTATAAAACACAACATATTACTAGATCACGTCGATAAACAAACCACACAGAAACTACGCATAATGGTACAAGAGCAAGTGTCCTCCAAGGCCAGGCCCTTAGCCTCTAGGGGTACACCACTTAGGATTGATCCAGGGTCACAGATAAAAGAGTAACCGAGTCTGTATTAATTGATGAAGTAAAATTACAGTAACTCAAGTCTTAACAGAACATAACGATCATAGTCTTGATCTTTCTTAAAAGAAATTACATAAATTCATCCCCCTCTAGCCAACAACGTTATCCCTTATATAAGGATGATGACGGAGATATCTAGATGTAGAAATAGATAAAACAACGATCCCTCAGGATCTAAGATCCTGAGGGATTCACAGAATCGTTAATCTTGATTCACTTCTTTCCTTTTTTGCTCCGAGTTGGTATCTCCACTTCCCTTCCTGAGTTGGTCAATTTTGATCTGGTTTGCATGTGGTCTCCCATCGAAGGGACAACAGTTAATTCATCTTTGTCTTTTCCTTTAGGATGGATGCTTTCTGTTTTTCCTCCCTCCTGCACATAGGAATGACAATTATCAGCGTTCTCTATTAATCTCACATGTTTCGTTATAATTCCTTATTATTGTCTAAGTTTCTAATGCAAAAAGGCTTATAAGTCCTAATGAAAAGATACTAAAATAACCATCAAAACATACCTTCTTTCATACTCCACAACAGTGTGCTACACTAAGAAGTTGGAAAACATGTTAGTGATATGCACTCAAGGGATTACAATGTGCCAACAAGTAACACTTGAACCATATAAATCATAATGGTCCTCATAGATGGTATAAGAGCTACAACTCAATAGAAGTTGAGCAGTTCAACAATGCATCTTGGATGGAGATGTTCAAGTTATGAGGTATTTCTAGAGTTTGTGGTTCATATTAATTTAAATATTATGTTAAGAGGATAGATATCACAGGGAATGAACAAGGCAACTAAAGGCACAAGTTATGCTTTGTGAATATAGAAATCGACAATAAGGTACCTCCTGCACTTGTTGACAGAGGCACTATTTTTTTTCTTCAAGGAAAGGTTGGTAGAGAAATTTGGGTTGAAAGTAACAAAGAGAAGGGAAATAGTGAAAGACATCAACTCCAAGGCTAACAAACTAATAGGATTGGTAATAAATGTGTCATTGTTTAATGATTGTTGGAAGTGACTTTTGGAATTCATAGTGATTCTAATGGATGATTTTGAGGTGATATTGGAACAAGATTTCATGAAAGTAAGTTGGGTGATTTTGATATCATGGATGGATCAACTCATTATCTTGGATGAAAATAATACATCATTTGTCTGCACATCCACATGAGATAAGGAAAAGGATAATGTGAAACTTATTTATGTAGTAAGCATGAATGGACCAACACAAAAGTTAGGTGCCTATATATGTGCAATAGTGAACAAGGAGGTAGGAGATGATGGAGTGGGGATTCTTATTCCACCAGATCATTTTGATTTTATGGAGACATATTCAAATAGGAATCTAGATGATTTTTCGAAATTTCTCCCACCAAGAAGGGTAGTCAACCATCACATTCAAACTGAGCTTGGTGCTTCAGAAATAACAAAAGTTCCTTACAAGTTGTTAGGACTTGAGTTAAATGAGTTGAGACATAAATTGACAAAGTTGGTTTATGTAGGGTTTATTTTTCATTCTCGATCCATTTATGGTGATCATGTACTCCTCAATAAGAAGAAGAATACAATTTAGCTAAGGATGTGACTAACCACCGATATTATAGTAAGCATACCATGATGAACTAGTGTCCCCTTCCACTGGTAGCAAATTGTTTTAAAAAAATGGCAAAGGCCTTAATTTTTATGAAGTAGGATTTGAGATAGTTTTAATATTAGGTTTGAATTATAGAGGGTGATGAAATAAAGAAGACCATGGTAACAAGGTATGCGAGATATGACTTTCTAGTTATGCCTTTCTTTGTGTAATACTCTGTTACATTTTCGATCGTGATAAATAAGGTTTTGAATCCAATATTAGATAAGTTTTTGTGTTATACTTAGATGATATATTAGTGATTAACGACAATTTAGAAGAAAATAAGAGACATTTTGCACAAGTATTCAAGGCACTTATCCAACATCAGTTATACTTGAAGAAGACCAAGTGTATGGTTCCTAAAAAGGAGATACTACCTTTGGGTCATTAGGATGGTTAAGGATGTATTCACACAGACCTTGAGGAGATAAAGGTGAGTAGATTTGGAGGAGTCTCCCAATGTGCATGATGTGCTGGTTTTTACTAAGATGACCAATTAATGTTTGAAGTTCATGAAGGGATATTCAAAGCTAGCCTCTCTACTCATATACTTAATAAAGAAGGAAAATCATGAAAGTGGATAAAGAAGAGTAGAATTGTGTTTGAAGAGCCCAAACATAGGATTGTACAATCCCTTGTATTGAAACTACCATATTATGTGAGATCATTTGAGGATTGTCATGACTTGTCTTGAGGAGACGACCCAAGGTAGTAGAGAACACTTGCACTATTTGAGTGAGAATACTTTTGGCAAAGAATGAGATAATATGTGGAGGAGAACGTTTATACTCTCATTAGTTTCCAACGAGGTAAGACTAACACCATAGGATAGGAAGGATTTTTGCACACTTTCCTAATTCCATAGAGGCCTTGGGAAAGTGTCTTAGTGGAATTCATCTAATAGTTGTTGGTGGTGCAAGGGTATAATGAGGTCTAATGTAATTGTGGATTGATTCTCTATGTATTTCATCCTCTTACCTACGAAGTTACCAGAGAGTCAAAAGTATTTAACACATAAATTATTCCACAATGTGGTGAAAATTTGGGGTCATCCATTTAGCATTGTGTCAAATAGAGTTACGAGATTCATGGGGATGTTTTGGACCTAATTGTTAATACATATAGGGACACATTTTCTACATAGTTCTAACATTTTTCCATATGTAGATGGAAAAATGGAGTGTATCAACTCCCTAATAGAGGATTATCTCCAGAGTTATGTGTGGGCTAATCAAGATAATTGGCCAAGCCTATTAGATGCAACTCAATTTATTTACAACCTGCAGAAGAGTGCCTCTATGGGATATATTACATTTCAAGTTGGCTAGTGGCTAAATGCCTATAACTCCACATATGGTCATGTAGGTCCTAGGGCTACTATCGAAGGAGTCCCTTAGCCCTAAAATTCATGAGCTATTTCTAGGAGATGTTGGGAATGGCTCGAGTGCACTTCATAGATGCAACAAAGAGGATAAACTAGAAGTGGGTAGACAAGTATTGATAGATTCATAATTTCATGCGAGTGATATGGTCTTCATAAAGATGACAAAGTAGTTATTTTGACAGCCTGTTGGGATGTCCATAGTAATTGTGAGGAGGTTTGAGGGGACATTCCAAGTTTTGGAGAAAATTGGTGATGACATCTATAAGATAGAGTTACCTTTCCATTTGACAACACATCATCTAGTATTCCATATCTTCTATATTAAGAAGGGAAAGGTAGCAAGAAAGGATGTTAGTAGAGTGGAGCCACCCCATTCCCCCACATGGATTATTGAAAATTTAAAGTTAGAGCTTCAAGAGAGAAAATGAAATTGAAATTTGAGAATTGCCGACAACACAAAGAGAGAGTAATTTTTAAAATTGAAGGATGATCTGAAGGACAATGGATGGGAGACCCATGAGTCACTATGGAGATGAGAGAAGGAGTTGAGGGGTTATAAGAGTAAGCATTTGTTGGTAGTCTTAGGGTCACTGGGGAAAGAAATGGCTTAGGGTGGGGGAGGATGTGAAGTCCTAGGGTGTCAATAAATTCCCTTTCTTGTCCATGTGCCAAGGTAGACCCTAAAAGTGTTAGTGAGATATGGTTCTTTGGGTGACATCATCGTCGCAATAGGTGCTAATTTTTTCTTTAAGGAAAGGTTGGTAAAGGATTTTTTGTTGAAAGTAACAATGAGTAGGGAAATAGTGAAAGAAGTTGACTCCAAGGCTAAGGAAATGATAGGATTGGTAATAGATGTTGCATTATTTAATGATGGTTGGAAGGGAATTTTGGAATTCATAGTGATTCTAATGGATTATTTTGAGGTGATATTGGAACAAGATTTCATGAAAGTAAGTTGGGTGCTTCTGATACCATGGATGGATCAACTCATTATCCTAGATGAAAACAATATATCATTTGTGTGCACATCCACATGAGATAGGGAAAAGGATAATGTGAAACTTGTTTATGCAGTAAACATGAATGGACCAACACAAAAGTCAGGTGCATATATATGTGTAATAGTGACTAAGGAAGTAGGAGATGATGGAGCGGGGATGCTTATTCCACCAGATCATTTTGATTTGATAGAGACATATTCAGATAAGAATCTAGATGAGTTTTAGAAAGTCTGCCCACCAAGAAGAGTAGTGGACCATCACATTCAACTTGAGCTTGGTGCTTCACCACTAACTGAAGTTCCTTACAAGTTGTCAAGACTTGAGTTAAATTAGTTGAGGCATAAATTGACAGAGTTGGATTATGTAGGGTTTATTTTTAGTTCTTGATCCATTTATGGTTCTCTTGTTCTCTTGAATAAGAAGAAGAATACAAATGAGCTAAGGATGTCTACTAACCATTGAGATTTGATCAAGCATATGATGAATAGCTAGTCTCTCATTCCACTAGTAGCAGATTGTTTGAAAAAATTGGTAAAGGCCTTAATTTTTATGAAGTTGAATTTGAGATAGGTTTACTATTAGGTTTCAATTATAGAGCATGATGAACTAAAGACAACCATGGTAAAAAGGTATGGGATTTATGACTTTCTAGTTATGCCTTTTCTTTGTTTAATACTCTTGTTACGTTTTTTATCTTGATAAATAAGGTTTTGAATCCATTCTTGGATAAGTTTTTTGTGTTATAATTGATGATATCTTAGTGTTCACTGAAAATTTAGAAGAAAATTAGAGACATTTTGCACAAGTATTGAAGGCACTTATCCAATATTAGTTATAATTGATGAAGACCAAGTGTATGGTTCTCAAAAAGGAGATACCATCATTGGGTCATTAGGATGCTCAAGGATGTATTCACACAGACCTTGAGAAGATAAAGGTGATAGTAGATTTGGAGGAGTCTCCCAATGTGCATGATGTGACGGTTGTCACTGAGATGACCAATTACTGTTTGAAGTTCATGAAGGGATATTCAAAGCTAGCCTCTCTATTCATATACTTACTAAACAAGGAAAATCATGAAAGTGGATAAACAATAGTAGACTTGTCTTTGAAGAGATCAAGCATAGGATTGTACCAGCCCTTGTGTTGAAACTACCATATTATGTGAGCTCATTTAAGGAGTGTCATGACTTGTCTTGAGGAGACCACCCAAGATAGTAGAGAACAACATTAGTGGAGAGAGAATACTTTTGGTGAAGAATGAGATAAGATGTGGAGGAGAAAGGTTATACTCTCATTAGTTTCCAACAAGGTAATACAAACACAATAGGATAGGAATGATTTTTGTACACTTTCCTAAATCCAGAGAGGTCTTGGGAAAGTGTCTTAATGAAATTCATCTAATAGTTGTTGGTGGTGCAAGGGTATAATTGAGTCTAAGGTAATTGTGGATTAATTCTCTATGTATTCCATCCTCTTACCTATGATTGTACCAGAGAGTCAAAAGTAGTTATCAGAGAAATTATTCCATCATGTGGTGAAAATTTGGGGTCATCCATTTAGCATTGTGTCAAATAGAGTTACGAGATTCTTTGGGATGTTTTGGACCTCATTGTTCAAACATATAGGGACACAGTTTCTACATAGTTCTAACATTTTTTCATATATAGATGGACAAATGGAGTGTATCAACTCCCTATTATAGGATTATCTCTGGAGTTATGTGTGGGCTAATCAAGATAATTGGCCAAGCCTGTTAGATGTAGCTCAATTCATTTACAACCTGCAGAAGAGTGTTTCTATGGGATATATTCCATTTCAAGTTGGTTAGTGGCTAAATTTCTATTACTCCACATATGGTCATGTAAGTCCTATGGCTACTATGGGAGGAGTCCCTTAGCCCTGAAATTCATGAACTATTGGTAGGAGATGTTGGGTTTGGATTGAGTGCACTTCACAGATGCAACAAAGAGGATAAACCAAAAGTGGGTAGAGAAGTATATGAGAGATTCATAATTTCATGTGATTTATATGATGATGCGGGAGCAACCGGCAACAAAGCAAACAAACTGGACGAGAGGATCAGAACAAAAGAAAAGTGTGATTTAAGGCAGAAAAATAGATTTAAAAGGGATAAAGCATATTTAAAGCATGCATGCATGAAGCTTTTGTGGAGAAAATAAGGAGAGGATAGGATTGATCCTTCCTAAAATTCTTATATAATTGTAATACCATAGGGGCAAAAGATATCTTTTCTGTGAGGAATTTTTTGTGTGGCAAGATGTAGTCAAGCGTGAGCTCGGTTTAAGGCTGAAATGCCTTAGTTTTGTAACCGTTTTGTGTAATATATAAACCTAGGTTTAGTGTTGTTTGTATACCCTGCGTGTTAAGCTATGGATTGGTAGTTAAATCTATGAGTTAAATCTGTATTGTGAACTTGTTTATGGATCGATGGTGATCTGAATTATTATGTAACTATTATATATGTTGATCGATTTTCACTATGTTTGTGTATATGGTCTGTAATAAGAAAATCCACAAAGATTTTCCAACGAATTGATGGTGATCTCGTTCTCGTGGCACTACAAACATTTTCCCTTTCTCATTCGTGGTGTTAGTAGTTTCGGATTGCTGAGTTCTGATTTTATTTGAGATCATTTGTCCCCTTTCAAAATCTACGACTGCAATACCACATGATTGCTATACAGATCGGCCATGGGGAACGACTCCGAGCCTGCAAAGATTTTACTCACTTATCTTCAGAGAGCGGATGAGCTGCAGAAGCACGAGCATCTGGTGGCATATTATTGCCGTCTGTATGCAATTGAACGATGACTCAAGATTCCCCAAAAGGATCGAACCGAAACAACGAGCGCTCTACTGGTTTCCTTGATGAATCAGCGAGAGAAGGACATGAAGTCTTTGACATTGGGTCGTGATGATGGTCTTTATTGCATGCTTAAAATGGTGTTAAGGGATGATCGATATCTAATGCAATTCCATGTTTTATGAGTTAAATCGCTTCCATTTAGGCTTGTGGGCCATAACCCACAGGTCCACGATCTTGTTTTTTAAAGAAATTGGGATTTTGGGCAACCCCAAATTCTCATTTTCATCAGTTGGTATCAGAGCAGTAAGATTCTGCGGAAAGAGGTACAGTTGTGTTAAAGATCGAGAGTTTATGGTCTTGCTATTGTGCAGATGGCAGCAGAGGAAGGTGAGAAGATTGCAATAGCCTAGAGCGGTTACCAAAAGACCAAGGCTAGAGGAGAGCTTGGTGAGGTAAGAGGCAGCAAGGAGGACTTGCTGTTGCAGAGGTTGATTGCAGCTCACAAGTTAAAGATATTACGAAGACTAGAAGCATATGACCAGGAGGTCATAAATTTTTGTGCCTCGGGAGTCTGATGCGGGAGCACTCAGCACCAAAGCAAGCAAACGTGGACCAGAGGATCAGAGCAGAGGAAAGTTTGTTTTAAAGCAGGAAAATACATTTAAAGTGGATTTAAGGCGGATAAGTTAAAGCAGATTTAAAGTGGATAAGATGGATACAGCCATGCACGCTTTTTGGAGAGCTTTCATTGTAGAAAAACTAGGAGAAGATATTATCAATTCTTCCTAATGCATCTTATATAAATGTATAGTGTGATAGGGTATGAGACAGGTATCTTATTTGTGAGGAAATTTGTGAGTGAGCTAGATGTAGCCGAGCGTGAGCTCGTTTTTAAGGCTGCAATGCCTTAATTTTGTAACTGTTCTATAAATATATAATAAAGTGTGTTCCTGTTCTGTGTTAATTTTATACGCTTATGTGTTTTATAAATAAGTTAATATCGTTTAATTGTGATGGATGTACGCGCTGACAGTAAACGCAGGGGAGCCAGAGTCTCTTCTACTTCGGCTCTGTTATTTTGAGAGGTCCTAAATTTTATCTTGAGTTTTGGCCAAGTGGAATTATAAAATCCCAGCTATTGCGTACAGTGATACCGCGGAAGGTACTTTGGCGTTTGGTTTATATCATATTTTGTTTATGTGATTGTTTAGTAGCGTGCAGCGCATGGGAGCAGAGCCGCTTTTTAACATCCATCTTACAAATGTTGTGAGCATCCTTGTTATCAGGCGTTTTAAGGAAAGGAAGGAGGACGCTGCAGAACCGGACGTTGATCCAGAGCGGGATCAGAGGACAGTGTTTGCTTATCAGATATGCTTGAAGGCGGATGAAAGAAACGTATATGAGTTTTTCTGAAGAGATGGAAAGGTACGTGATGTGAGGCTCATAATGGACCGTAATTCCAGGCGGTAAAAAGGTGTTGGGTATATTGAGTTTTATGATGCGAATGTTGAATTGGTGGAAGAGCGAGGTTTTCTAGAGAGTCTTAAGGACTTGATTTCAGACAACAATCCCATGGTTTTAGCGAATGCATTACTTGTGGTAGCGGGTTTTGATTGCATGCTTTGGTTAGTAAATTTAGATTCTTGATTTTAATGAGGATCCTCAGTTATAAAAGGTTCAAAGCCGAAAATGCTTCCGTTGGATCTTGTGGACCCATAAACCATAGGCCCAGGATTGAGATTTTAAAAGGAATTGGGATTTTGGGCAACCCCCAAAATCTCATTTTCATCATAAGAAGCAACTTTTCAACATATATATGTTGCTTCAAATCGGCTTTCAAATTAAAAGGTAAATCAATATGAAGTCTGCTTCTCAAAACCACAAGCAAAGAAGTAAGCCTAGGTGATAAATTATTTATTGGAATTATCAGAATTAAAAAATAATAAATAAATCCAAACTCTAAAAAATTAGAAACATATCTGTAAGCCAAAGTCATAAATTCAAAAATCAAAACCTATGGCCCCACCCTGCACTTCATACATTAATTTTCCCAAATGTTAAAAGGCCTCTAGATATGTGCAAATTAACCCCTAGCCCCTGCGACATTAAACCAAGGGAGAGTCTTCACTTTTACCCTTTTTCAATGGTTATAAGTATATTTCGGAGCCCCCAACCCCTCCAACATTAAACCAAAAAGGGGGTTCGGAAAATTTGATTTCGCTTTTACCTTTTTTATAGTTTTCACCTCCTGTTAAATCAGACCCCCTCCTCCTAAACCACTTCCTATGTTGTTTTCACTTTTACCCTTTTCAATGGTTATAAATATATTTCGGACGCCCCAACCCCTCCAACATTAAACCATTTTTACAATGATTTAAATATCGTTATATGATGGGAAGGGCATTTATGATATACGGTAGGAAGTTCATTTGCCATTCGATTAATTGGATTTAAGCTTGGATATATTTTTGAAATGAAGCCACATGTAAAAGTAAAAGGAGGATGAATCAAAGATGATTGAGGTTAAAGAAAATTTTCACATCATAAATTCATGAAATAAATTTACAGGCTTGTAAATAAAGTAGGTCATAAATTCATTGAATAAATTTACAGGTGCCCGTGAATAAATAAATTTACAGGTGAGTGAAAACCAAATTTTATAGAGTTGGAAAGTATATAAAGAAATATTTCATACATTTATGAAATATTTTTATGGATGGAAGCTGAGTGAAAATGACACTAAGGATAAGTAAAACAAGAATGAATTTACAAAGGAAGGTGAAAGGAGAAACAACACATGGGTTTCAAAGTCCATGGATTTAGAAAACAAGCCATGGATTTTGGAAAGAACACATTAATTTGAAAATTGGTTTTATAAATCATTCAAAATAAATACTTTGAAATTTAAATTATGAATTTCATCAAAATATTTAGAAATATTATTCAAAAATATATTTATTTTCCCAAATATTTTGTGACAAAATAAAGTATTTAAAGGATGATGAAAACCAAAAAACGACACAAATAGAACTCAGAGGCACAAGAATTAGATTTAAGAGGGCAGTTAGCTGATTTTGTAAAGACAATTTCAAACTTGTTTCCATATTTCAAGGGCACGATGATCAGTCTAAGACACCTAGCATCAAAAGATCAGTAGATTAAAGATCAAACAACAAATTTCCAGTAGTCAGTGAACCTATTCCAGATTGTAATGCACAATACTTGCAAGCAGTTCAAATTTTCCAGCAGATAAATTAGAGATATTATTTTATCTTTAGTTTATTATGCAATTTTTTTTCTAGCAATAGCCACAGTCAACAACTATTCACTTAAGAGTGTGAACAAAAGATTAGAAATAGTATGAAATTCCTATTACTTAGTTATATTTTGGAAATATCTACATGTTTTTGGTAGATATTATTTGTAATAAATTTTATTCAGATTTTTCTAGAAATTATTAGAGAATATTTTGTAAATCAATTCCTTTTTGGAATCTGAGATTAGTTTAGCAGAAAATCTATAAATATGTTGTAGTAAGACTTATAAGTTGTTGGGATTAGTTTTGAATAAAGGACTTATGCTGTAAAGAATCTCACAAAGCTATCATTGATCATATTTCAGTAATACAACTTAAGCATTATAGGATTCTCGTGTCAATTTCATTGGTGAAGTGCATTTTTCTCTGTTAAATGTTTTCATTGTTTTTCATATATGTTTCTGAAATCTAAATTATTTTAAAAAGAGTATGAACAAAATTTGTTTAAAAGTACACTATGTATCTGATTTATGAATAATTTCTATGTTTTCTGCTGAAAATTAAAAGAAGAATTCTTAATTGCTCTAGTTTTAATTGGATTGCTAAATCTTTTTCTTCTCCTCCATACCATAGATCTTAAAGGATCCCATGAACTTGCCTACCTTGCCCTGTAATTTTAGCTTGTAAACTCTGCATTTGATCCTGTGACTCCATTTCCTAATGGCCTAATTTCACTATTTCAACCTAACAACACAAAAAAACCCAAACCTGAACATGATAACTAGCTTAATATCATTAATAAAACAAAGCTAAATCATAAAGAGAGATCCCTCTCTGAAACTAGAAGGTATGGATTCCCAATTTCCAAAGTGGTTCTAAGGTTACCTCTGTAATTTACACCGCAACCTCAAAAATTATGAGATGATAACAACATATAAGACAATGTTGCACTGTTTTGAATTCTCCTTTTCTTTCCAGACTTTGGGCTCTTTACTGGTTTGCTCAATAATTGGATCATGTGCTTTATTCTTGAACCTGCACTCACCTGCTCTATGCCCAAAATTTTGACAGTAATAACATTGAATTAAATTCTTCAAAGGAGCAAATGAATTGCTATACCTAGGTCTCCTCATCCTCTGTCTGATTTGCTGATATTTTCTTCTTCTTGATCTAAGCTGTTTGTATGATAGATTCACCCTGCAATTTGCTGCCTTGTATCCATAGTTGGTACATGCAAAACAATAGCTTGGAAATATGCCTACATACCTGGGAGAAATAATTTTTTGAACATTATATGGGCTTCTCTTTTTGTATCTCGATTTACCTTTCCAACACTGCTCTTTTGCTAGGAAAAATTTCTATTCATATTGCATTGTTATTTCCAGCTATTAGGTTGCGCACTAGCTTTGTATTTTTTCTACTGTGTTGACACTTATTTTGTTGCTCTGCTACCACAATATTTGGTTGTTTGCTCAGAAGTAAGTGGTTTCTTTCTCTTTAATTCCGTTGTTGAGCTAGATTCAGCCTCAAATCCAAGACCATATCGATTTGTGGAGACTCTCTATGCTTCCATAAACTCATTTAAATTTTTTGTTCCTTTTGCAAATGTTTGAATGAAGCTCAGTTGTGTCTTAGAATTTTCCAACTCTTTTCTCATCAAAAAAACCTCTTTCTCTAGCCTTTCACATGCTTAATTATTTTCATTGATATGCTACTTTAAAGTCTCTTGTGTCTTGTTCCCTTCTTCAATATACAGGAGTAATGGTTCAAGAACTTTAGCTTTTTCTTTGATCTACAACTCCTTTTGAGATTTATTTTTCTTTCTTAGCCTTTGAATCTCTTCACGTACATTGACCAACTCTCCTTTTAAGTCTACCTTTGCCTCTTCACAGTCATAATTAATGGCTTCAACTTCTATATTGTCTATAACCATAAACATGAACTCTTTTGTGCTTTAATAATCTCTATCCTCATCTCAGGATTGGCTTCCTTCACTTTCATATGAGTTAGGCCTATTGAGTGTAGAAGCTTTTCTTTTTGGCCTTCTTCATATCCTTTTTCACTTTCCTAAACTTTTCTCTTGTATCATATTCCTTCTTTTTTTAGGACACTTGGAAGCATGATGACCAACTTTTCCACAATTAAAATACTTAAAATGTAGCTTATCTTTATACTTGCATGAGCCTCTCTTGAGCTTCCTGACGAACTTGGATTCTTCTTCATCTGATTCACAACAAGGATAATCATGCTATTCTTTCGACTTTTTATCCACTTTGAAAGTTGTCTCCTTTGTTGTAGGCTTGTCATTGGAAATTCTCATCTCATAGGTTGTGAGTGTAACAAGTAATTGGTCCAAAGTGAGAGTCTTCAAATTTGTCATCTCCTCGATGGTTGATACCTTGGGATTAATTATATAAGTCAGGGAGAGATATCAACACCTTCTTAACTACTACATGTTTTCTAATTTCTCATCAGGGTCTCATAGTGTTCACAACCTCATCAACTCTCAATAAATAATTTTCAATTTCTTATTCATCATACATATTTAAATACTCAAATTTCATTCTAAAACCTTGGATTTTAGCTTGCTTTACCTTGTTGTCACCTTCATAGCAACTACTTAATTTGTCCCAAATAGTCTTTGTTGCTGAGAAGTCCATAACTTTAACAAGTTTGATTTAAGTAGGCTAGCAAGCAACATGCATGACTTTAGCATTACATGTGAACTCCATATTTTGATCTTTTCTAATCACTGTTGGAGGCTTTTGGTATTCTTCTTCTACAACATTCCAGAAATCAACTCCAAATGATTGAATGTAGGTCTTCATCCTTACTTTCCAAAACACATAATTTGTTCCATTGAACATAGGCACCATATTGGTCAATCCTCCTTCTTGGTTTTCCATGGTCCTTGGTATTTCTTCTTGCTATTAAACTGATTTGAAGTAACCTAGGGCTCTGATACCAATTGTTAGAAACCAAGACAACACTGAGAGGGGGCGTGAATCAGTATAGTAGTAATTTTAAAATTTCTTTCACTTGCAATGTTACTAGGACAACGATAAAATTTCTACCAATTAGTTTAACTTAATTTAAGCTTTGAAAATTCAACTATGCTTATAAAGAAATTTGGACTGATTTTTTTGGAAATTTAACTTAGTTATCTTGCACTTTGATCTTTTCTTGAATATATTATTTTTTTCCTTTATTTTGTTCAATTGATTGTTTTGAATATGGTCTTCAAGTTATCAAACTCGTCTTACCTGTTTCTACTGGAAAAACTAAGCTTAACTGCTCAAATTTACTATTTTGGGTTTTTTTTACAGGTTTTAACAGAGGTCTTCTAATTTTGGCAAATCTCCAAGTTTGGCTTAACTTCCTAATCTAACTCTAGTTATGGCCATGCTAATATTTAAGCCTTCAACATAGGCCCAAAGCACCTAAGTCAAGACTACAGATTTGTTTGAGCCTGGGTAGTTTATGTATACTAGCTTCCACCAACTCCTTTATACTATAACCCCAAGGGCTTATTTCATGCTGCAAATCCCCATGCCCTTAGTCACAATAAACATAGAACCGCATCAAAATCGTGTCCTAACATGCTTCCTATCACTTGACAAAACACTATTTGTTAGCAAACTTTCCATCTCCCAGGCCTGTCTTCCCATCCATTTTCTTTTTTTGTGCTGTTGTTTTTCCTCTGGGGTAGAGCCTTCTAGGATTTTTTTCTTTCCAGGATTATTCTTCTGGGTAAGTTCCTGCTGGGATTTCCTTTCAGGATCTTACTATGATTTACTTCCGAGTTATTTCTTTTGAGTCGTCCATGATTTTTTCTTCCAGGCAAGTCCTTCTTACCTCCGCCACTGCCCCAACTCCCATCTCCTAGCGCCTAGTGCCTGGCTCCCTGTCGCTTGCTCCTAGATCCAAGCTCCCCAACTACCTTGCCCCTGGCTCCCCAACTTCTACCTCTGTGGCTCCCCGACTCTATCACCCACACACACCTCTCAGTTTCTTCCAGTTCCCGGTTTCTGACTCTGACTTCCTAGCTCCCCGACTTTTTAGGTCCTTGGATCGCGACTCCTCGACTTAAACCTCTATGTGCTATTTTTTTTTCTTCCAAGGTCTAACCTCTTAGGCCATTCCTTTAAAACTCTGCCACTTTTGGTGAATGTGCCAAACTTAACTTTCTCTAAAGGTTCTTCACCAACTTTAGCACTTCAATCTTGACTTTGGGGGTCCCTTAACTTTGCCTAGCTCTAACTTGTGATTTAGGAGGCCATTTTTAAACTTCCATATACCACTAGAAACATATTTCAGAGATGTATCCATTTGAGTGGGTCCCAACTATGTTTGAAGATGTTTTTTGAGCTAGAAATGGATTGAAAGTCTCTACATCATCACTAACCTTTCCTTTACCATTCTTTGAGTTGTTCTTCATTCTTCTTTAATTCTTCTTTGTTGTTGATTTCATCCTAATCACCTTTGCCATCAATGACAACAACTTTCTAACAGAATGTTGGTAAAATGTGCATACATTGTATCAAATGTAAATTTCCTATAATTGAAATGACACCAACAAAGCTCAACAAGTTCCACCTTAAATCAAGATAATATGTTCCCTTGCAAGTAAACAAAGAATCCAATCAAAATAAGAAAATATACCAATGTTTCAAGATGGTGAGAATCTAAATATTATCTTGCTTTAGAGATTGCAAAATCATTATGGCCTCCCTAGGATGGGACTATAAATAATAATAAAAAATGGTTGAGTATGAACATGTAAACAAATAGTGACACTGTAAACTTGCATATTGTAGCAAGGAGACACTCATCATCTTTAAGCTCAGATTTAGTGGTTGATTATATAAAGAGCACCAATGGAATAAACCAGTATATGCATTTCCAATATTGCATTAACAAGACAACTTACACTTTTTTAATTTATTAGCTAAACGTATTTTTCATTAAATTTGAAAAAAATATGCTCAAAGTGAATCAATAACTTATAGACCTATCTAAATAAAAGTTAAACTAACATTTGTCCAAACTCTTGTGAGTTAAGCACACACTTTTATATATGTATGTATTGAAGCACTTTTTCTACATAACCTATTGCTATGAACTATGATCATGTTTTTTTCATACAATGCTACCATTTTGTTGTTTCTATGCATAAAAGTTGAAGCGATGAACATTTGCATATGCCACAACATGTAGATGACTTTGACAACCTTAGCAATAGTTAAAACAAAAAAGTGAATTTCATTTTCAATGTTGATGACAAATTCTATATGCTTAACAGAAAAACACACACCCCCCCCCCCCCCCTCCCCCCAAGAAAAAAGAAAAGAAAGAAGAATAATCTGTATTAGTTTTTTTTTTTTTTAATCTTCGCTAATTATAGGGTAATGATAGCAAAAGAAAACTCAGAGTGTATTGATTCCAAAATTCCAGAATGACTTAGAATGAACCCTTTAAAATAAAATAAAAATCACCTATCCTTTACAAAATTATCTGTGAAACAATCTATATATCCTGAGCAAAATTTCATATGTGTGAAAGAAAATTTGTGTACCTTGCTTCACACATGCATTCCCTCCGCACACCCATTCTCTTGCACATACCCACTGTTTCACATATCCTTTATTTTTCACCCTTTAAAAGAAAAAAAAAAACTCTCTTACAAATTTACCAACGAAACTATATATATGCTGAGCCAAATTTCATGTCCACAGAAGAAAGTTTGTGTTCCTTGCTCTACACGCACATTCCCTCCACACACTCATTCTCCCGCACATACCCCTTCTTCTGCACACAACCACATAATAAAACTTAGACAAATATATAACTCATGTTTTAAAAAATTATCTATTGTGATTTCAATTTTCCTTGCTTCACTTTTTAGACACTTTTCTTAGTTTTTATTCATTCTTTTAATGAAAGTGAAAATCTTCAATACACATGCACACACACAAACAAGCATAACTTTATTTTTTTTTAATAAAAATATTATTATTTGGAGATTTATGTGGTGGGAACCTTCAACTACTTGAGTGTTTAGGTCTAATTGGCAATTTAAAATTATGGATGTTTTGAGTCTATAACAAGACTCATCATCAAAATAATACCTACAAAGAAGAGTGCAGAGGTTAGGGAGGTCGACTCATCCATTTCCTCTCCATTCCATAATAATCCCTAACGTCTGCACACTTCTTTGTAGGTATTATCCTGATGGTGGGTCTTGCTATAGACTCGAAATGTCGATAATTTTAAATCACCACTTTGGAATTAGATCCGAACACTCACATAACTGAAAAATACTATTATTATTTGAAAAAATAATCCAACTTAAATTCATCTCACCTTCAAATTTAATAAATATAAACAATATTAAAACAAATAAAAACATAATATTTATTACTTGAAATTACCTTAGTAATAGAAATTAAGACCCTTTTATTTTTATGTATTTATGTTTCTTGAATAATTGTACATTAATCGGTAGATGACGACTTTGCAGTCACGTTTGTGGTGGTCTCGTGGCACATAGTCTAGTAACCCTTCTGCAGTATATCTCTGGTTACCTTGATCACCCTAGGTCACATCTACATGGATGTTTTGCGGTTCGCGATTACATAATATTACTTTAATAAATCATTTTCCCCTATTATATGCACTTTCAAGCGAGAATCAATGCTAGATTTCAAACTTCTATGGTTTTCTTTTGAAGAAAGAGAATTCAAATTATCCACAATAATGTTTGAATTTCATCGACGTTTCAAATCCCAAAGATGATCCATCATCAAGAAAGAAAAGTCGATGCAGAGGAAAGAGGAATAAATAATAAAAACAAAAAAATGAAAATAAAACCATAATGCCTGACTAAAAAATAAAATAATAATAAAATAATATAGTTTAAATAATAATTATTATTGTATGAATAATTGGTTGACTAAATCTATTAAAACAGATATATATATATTATATATATATATATATAATATATATATATATAATATATATATATATATATATATAATATAATATAATATAATATATATATATATATATATATAAAATATAATTATATATATATAAATATATTAGATATATATTTTGGAAAAAAATCGCTTAATATTAAGGCAATAAAAGTTACATTTGTAGATGCAGTTAAGCATTCAATGTACTGTATGTTCAAACAAATAAACATAGAGTAGATATCTGAGCTGAAAGTAAAAACATAATAATGTCCAAACCTAATATAACTAGTGCATGCACTCATGACTGTTTACAGGCCTCATCATTTATGAGGAAAATAACCCAAACAAGAACAAAACAGTTTATACAAAAAGACAAAAAAACTAGAGATTTTTATAGTGTATTTAGTTTTAAAAACCCTTGCATATATGATCATGTACAAAAAACGAGAAATGATGTATCTCGATCAGGAAATAGTAACTACTTTTTGAGAAAAAAAATGACGCTGATTCGATACATGGATCATGTTGTTGTTTGTTTCTTTTATCTGCCAGTCACCCATAGCTTGTTGTAAACCCTCCTTAGATAGGAGGTCTGCTTCAGAATTTCGTTCCCTGTAAATACGGAAAACAATGATAAAATCAAATGATGCTTCAATAGCAATAATTATTCTAATAATGGAATCAACCAGTAGTTTTGACATCTGTGTTCTCCATTAAACCATTTACAATATTATGAGAATCTCCAAAGATTTGAACTGATCCCAAACCCAAATGAATAATCTAGTAAAGTAACCGTTTTAAGGATGGTAGTGCAGCATAATTTTTTGAGAATTGGTGTAAATGAGTAAGCCTAACTGACAAATATTATGAGGATCTGATGCTCCATCAAACTAAGCCCACTGGCTGTCTCCCCTGATTTGTTCTACTCTTACTTCCCTAGTCTTCTTTACAGAGTTTGGTAGAGGGATAAGAATATAGATTGAAGCACATTCTACCACAATGGGAGCATGAGAAGGAGGTAGGTCCTTGAAGATGCTCCGATTTCTAGCCAACCATATGACACAAGAGATTATTAATGGAAGGTTTCTCATATTTTCCTCCTAGGATTCATCCCACCATCTTTACCATGCTTCCCTATATTTTCTCCATACCATCCTTGGGTTTTTCCCGCTAACCTCAAAGTTTCAATCCATATGATTTTACTAAAAGGGAAAATTATAAATAGGTGTTGAATTGATTCCTTTTTTTTTTGCAAAATGTTCACCATCCAGGACCCATCTTATTCCTTTTCTAGAGATTTTCCCAAGTTGGGACTTTGTTCCTTAAAATACACTAGAAGAATAGTCTTGATTTTGTAGGACTTTTTAATTTCCATAGAGTTTTGTACCACCACTTTGGTGCACCCCACCCCCTTCTTTTCATTAGGTGACTATATCCATACTTTGGGGAGTATTTTCCAGATGGCGCATGTACCCATCTTAGCATGTCTGGGTGATCCCTAAGATGAACATTTGTTCTCTGCAGTTCCCTAATGAAATTCTGCCATTCCTCTATCCATTGGGGCTCCATTTGCATATCCTCCACTGATTTCCATGCTTGATGCCATATTGTCGACTGGGCTTTCTTCTCAATCTGGTTTAGGCAGAATCATCCTCTCAAAATTATGTGAGTTATGATCTCTCTAGATAAAGCATATCCCTCATTACATCCTATCCAAGGGTCCAAACCAAGTATGATTTTCTCTCCATTCCCCACATGCCAAGCTAACCCTTGTTCAATGATGTTGATCAATTCCAAAGTCACCTTCCACACAACTAAGGCGTGTGGATACCTCTTATTCGGGCTCCTCGGCCATTCATCTAATGGAATCAAGTCAATATATTTTCTTTTTATGATCGTCGTCCACATGTTTTCCATTGAAATAAGTCTACATCCCAGTTTTGCTGCTAGTGAGGATGCAAATGATGTAAGGTTGTTTAAACCCCATCCCCCCCACTCCTTTGGTATAGTTACTTTCTCCTAGGCTACCCATGGAAACACTAAATCCTCCTTTGAACCGACCCACAAAAATACGCTGCATAATTTCCTTATCCGAGAGAGTATTCCTTTGGGTACCCATGTTAATGCAGTCTAGTAAACAAGAATGGCCATAAGAACTAACTTAATCAGTACCAACCTTCCCGCTCTCAAAACCCATTTATAACTCCAGCGTTTTACCTGGTTTTCGATTTTTGCCACTAGCCAATACCAATCCTGAATCCTATAGGTATTTGGATGAAGATGCAAAACTCAGATATTTGAAGCTATCCTTCATCCTCCTTATTTCGAAAGGTAGCTCCTTTGTAATTCTCCTATTTTTAGACCTCTAGAACCCTTCCATAATCAAAGAGGATTTTTGTGCATTAATACACATTCCAGTAGCCATTAGAAACAAATCAAGAATTGATTTAATCTACCTAATATACATCCTACTTCCATCACTGAAAATGAGGATATCATCAACAAATAATAAATGTGATATATGTAGGTTTATTGCCACTTCGATGCCTTTTATGTCTCCTCTTCTCCTTGTTTCTAAAATAATTTGACCAAGTCCCTCTGGAACTAGGAGAAAAAGGAGGGGGGATAAAGGGCATCCCTGTCTAAGACCTCTTTGGTTGTGGAAGAAGGGAGTAGCAGCCCCATTGATCAAAATGACAAAATTGATATTTGAAATACATCCCATTACCCAATTTTTAAAGCCAATTTTAAATCTCAAATGAGTCATAATCATTATAATGTAAAGCTAACTGATTCTATCATATGCTTTGGAGAGATCAATTTTTACAGTCATTCCTTTTTTTCGATTCTTTTTAATACTATGCAGGGTCTCCAGAGCAACCCCTACAGCTTCATGTATCTGTCTGCCATCCAAGAACCCAAATTGCTCATTGGAAATGTATGGGATTCAAATGGACTGCGATAACTTTTTCTATAGTATTATATATTCAATTACACAAAGAGATAGGCCTAAATTCCTCAAACGATGAGGGGTCCTTCGTTTTAGGGATTAAAGCTAAGAAAGTGGAGTTGAAAGGTTCATATACCGATCCTTTGTCCAGAGATTCCTCTACCACCCCTGTAAGTTCATCCCCGATGGTCTCAAACAAATGTTGGAAGAAATCCACTGTTGGGTGTCGTGGGCTCTCTTCCTTCTGCATTGACCTTAAAATCCCTTCTACTTCCCCTCTAGACACCGGTGCCATGATCAAGTCATTCTCCTCCTCTTCAACATACCTGGGGAAGTTTTGGGTAGCCCGAATCACCTCAACTATTGTAACCTCTACTGGAGCTTTGAAAAGGTTTTTGAAATGATTCCTACCAATGAGGATAATTCATCAAAATATTTTATAATATCCCCTTCCTCTGTATTTAGACCCCAGATAATGTTTGTGTTTTTCCTCCCTTTGGCATAGTTTTGAAAGAATTTTGAATTTTCGTCCCTAGCTGCCAACCAAATAGCTGTGCTTTTTAGTCTCCACTATTCTTCCCTATCATTTAGGATTTTCCTTCATTTTGACTCCAAATGTTTGATCCTTTCCCTCTTCTCTGTTGACTCATATCCATCCTCTTATGGGCTCTCTAGATGAGCTAGTTCCTCCCCTATCCTACCAAAATAAGCTTCTTCTATGATCTTCTTTGTTTTTACCCATTCAATGGTTTCCTTTTTCAGGTGCTTAAGATTCTCCATAAAAAGTATAGTTTTTTCCCTTCCCTGATCACTTGTCATTGGCCTCCAAGTGGCTTTAAACAAAGTATTATATGATTCTTCCTTGAGCCATGCCAAATAAAATTTGAAAGGAGAACCTAGCTTTTTATTAGGGCTTTTCATTTCCAATAGAATAGGGAAATTATCAGAGTCTCCTCCTTCCCCCACCCAGTTTCTGAAAACAGGGAGTCTAACTTCCAAGTCCTCTTTAAGCAGGAAACGATCTAATCTCTTGGCTACCTATGCCTCCCCTACTCTCTTGTTACTCCAAGTCGGTCTGGATTTTATTAGGTTAATGTAAATAAGCTTTTGAGAATGGATCTTGTTAAGGAAAAAATCTGCTAGTGGGTCGGCTTGTGTTGATGGACCCCAAGTTTTAGAAAGGCCCAAGGAGAAGTTCAGATCCCCTCCCACCACCAAGTTTGGGTTATCCATTAAGGATTTTGTAAATAGATTATTCCATAAGGGTACCTTGTCTTGACAAGGTCCATAAATGTTGGAGAGTAATAAATTCGAGCATAAATCCAAGGAGTATACCTCTTCTCCCAGTACTTGCTCTGATCCCCATGAGTTTAATAACTTTAGTCTTCCCTCTTTGACTCCCAACGCCAAATCCCCCAATCTTCCTTTGGCATCCATAGAGAGGAAAATTCAACCCAGAAAACATTTTGTTCAAATACAAACTTATCTCCTCTCATGATCCAAGAGTTTCTTGGAGCATTATCACATAAGGACAATATTGTTTAATGAAAGCCTTCAATGCTAGTTTTTTTGAGGCACTAGAAAAGCCTCGGCATTTAAAAGACAACATAATCATTTGGTCACTTGGGATGGGGCCTGTGCTGCTCTAAGCATCCCTGAAAGTGATAGTTGTTTCCTGTTTGCTATATCAATTTTTTCTCTTAACTGAGCCTTAGATAGGTTGGACTTCCTTCCTCTTGTCTTTCGAGGACCCACTGAGATCAGGTGGATACCCTACCCACCCACAACTTCCTAAGGAATTAACTTCTTCTGTCGAGGCCAAAGGTTATAATGCAACTTCTTTATAAGTTTACCTTTAGAGAGAGGGTTCATAGGGCTCGATGCTAGGGGGTGGTTCAGGTGAATCTTAGGGATAGATGTAATGATACTATCTAGGACATCATTCACAGATTCAACATGCATATTTTCTATAAAAGGAAGCTTAGAAGGGCCAAGCCTTGGGATCATATTGAGCAGAGACAACAAGGAATTATGAATAGAATGGGTAGGCTCAAGAACAATACCCTCCATTAGGGGCGTAGAAACAACTTATCCACTATCCACTGTCTCTACCTGAACTAGCTCCCCATGCAACTCTTGCTCCTATTCTGCCACATCCTCCATCTGCAAATCCTGCATACCTTTGGATTCCATCTGCACCTGATCCCCATCTTTCCTATCCCCCAACTCCTCTGCTGGTACCTTTTCCTTCTCTTCTCTCTGATTTCGATCTGCCATTCCTTGATCTCCTATGTGCCTTCTTCTCCTTCTAAATCCCAATGGACATTCTTTAGTGAGATGCCCATATTTGTGGCATCAATGACAAGGGAAAGGAAGCTATTCATAATCTATCATCTGGGTGAAAGCTAATTCTTTATATTTAAGGTGAATTTCCTCTACTAGACCTTCCCCCATGTTCAAAATTACCAAGATTTGTGCTAAACCCTTATCCATTGTTTTCAAGAAGGAAATATCTTCTTCCAGGAATTGTCCCAGTGTGTTGCCAATATCTTTGAACACTGTCTCCATCCAAAAAGGATGACGTAGTCCCAAAAGATGAACCTAGACCGGAGTCTCGCCACCTTCTCTCTTTGAGCATCAAACAAGGGATTCCATCTTTTAAACAGAATGGGGGCTCTGCCAAAACACCAGTTTCGATTTAGAACTTGTTCAAGGGTTTCAAGTTTGCTAAATTTTAACATGAACCATCCCCTAGCTAGAGTGGACACCTCAAATTGTTGATATGGTTCCTCCTTCCAAACCTTATAAGCCCATTCTGTGATGTAATTTGCTGAATATTTATTTCCTTTGGCTCTCTTGACCAAAGTGACCTATGCTGCTTCCATTGCTTTGTCTATCTAAATATAGACTCCAAGCACCAGGTTTGGACTTACCTCCTTTTTCTTTATCAACTTACCTTTCTTCCACTTCTCCCTTGTAGTCATGTTCCTCCCCCCTTCCCTTGCCTCTATTCTGGTCTCCTTTGCATTGATTCCTTCTACATAGAGTGGCGCTAACCGCCTCTCCACCCAACTACTTTGATGGATTAAGACTTTGCGTTCCGCTGGTAGTCCTACCTCTCCCATAGAGAGAGAGAGATCTCCCCCACCTCATGTTAAAAGGAAGTATGGTTGAACACTCCCACTGCCATTGAGAGAAAAGAGATAAAATCCCCTTTGAACTACTCACTACATTCCCCTTTCCCCTTCTCACAACCCTCCAATAAAACCCTTAACACCTCGGTCGTGCCTTCTTCTGCTAAACCTTCCAGGATAGGGTTCCCTTTTTGACTTATGGCCTCTTCGGTCCTTTGATTCAGTAGGCTCCTGCATGTAGTCGCATTGTCCAACTTTTTCCCTTTAATCAATTTCGAGTACCCCAGGTCCTATACCAGGAACGATTTCAAACCCTCCTTACTCTTATACTCGTAGCTGATAAAAATATCTTCCATTCTGCCCAAAAATAAACCATGGGATATTGAAAAACTAGGGTTTAGAGCACTTACATGTTTTCCATCCGCCTCCTCCGTTGCATAGACTACCAAAGTGTGCTCTTGTTCCTGCCTCCCCTCTGCTTTCCTGTCAATTCCCCATGCCTCTTCTTTGGAACTGCATAGGTTTTCCTCCAAAAACCCTAAAACTCTTCCTTGACTCTAGCGCTCCCCCTACCTCTCCACTTCCCAGCTGGAAGCCCACCTGAACAAATGAACTTCTCGATGTTCTGCTATGTGACATCCAAACCCCACATTGATAGGATGTCACCAGGCTCGGGGTCCAAATCGACATAATTCTATTGGTTGACCATTGTTTCCCTCCTTATCTGCTGCTTGTGACCTGCACAAATTGTGATCGCTGTTAGTTCCTTCTGTGGGTGCATGCAGCTGAAAAAAAAAATAAAAAAAAAAAAAATGATTAAATTGAACAGGAAAACCCTATTCCATCTTTCTTCCACCCTAAACCTCCGTTTTCCACCGACTTCATTCCTAATGCACCCACCCCTAGTGACAGGTACATACGAGCTATCCATCATCTTCTGATTCCTAACACCATGCATACCGATATCCATGTTGCATTGTGACCCGATCTTTGGCAAATTCTTGCAGGGTTTCAAACCCTATTGCCAGCACCACTAACCTCTTGCACATCGGTCTACAATATTATTAATAATATTATTAAAATATATTAGTTAATTAATATATTAAGTTTACTTCTAATATAATCTATATCTATCTATCTAATCTATCTATCTATCTACCTATATATATTATATATATATATAATATATTAATATTAAAGAAAAGGGTAGCATTTTCATTAGATAAACTGGAAAAGGGCCATGTCCCATACAATCTTGGAGAGCAAGCTCTCAGAAATATTCATCGTTTTAAACTAGAGAAGGACCCCATTGCTACCAGATTTATTTACATATGAGGTTTGTACATAGCCTATACTGTAAACTTTCCAAAAAACCCCACCATATTCTATACATCGACAAAACATAGATATAACTTAAAAGAAACATCTACCCATTGCTACCAGGTTCAATTTCTCTTGAAGCTTCTTTCGCGGTCGTAGCCAATTCTTTAGCACCACCCACCCTAGGTTCCAAGTCCCGTATAGCAACAACATCCGCAACAAATTTAGCATAAGGGACATAGTCGTCCCTAAATCTAAAAACTTATTTTAACACCCTGACTGTTGTAGTCACTACTTTAATTTCAATTCTCTCCACCTTTTGTTGCAGACTCATCATGTCTATGCACAAGCTCTCCTTAGTTTTTTGCAATAGTTCGATGTCTTTGCTGAGTCTCGACAGTGGGCATATAAAACCACCATGTTCTCATTGATCTCCTTAAAAATTTCTTTTAAAACCTACTTACATGAACTGTCAACCAAGCCTTCTATATTCTCAAAGCATCCTGACTCTGTTCCACCACCTCTTCCATTGCTTGGAGAAGCCATCTTTGTGGTGATTCTACCTTGTATTGACAAAATCTTGTGACTTATCATTTGCAACCGGCTGTAATAAATAATTGTATGGTTAATTCCATCATTCCTTCCCATCTTGTCCTTCATAATTGCGAAGCGATTAGGCATCATGTCATAACAACTATCCTCCATATCCTCCACAACCAAAACTAGCCAGGAGCGAATTGCGATGGTACCTGCCCACCCACGAATGGAACTGAACTAAAACACTAGATAAATAACTAAGGATGCATCACCCACCTGTTACAACACATGACCTTCTATCTATGACTGCCACACATGTTCCATAACTCCTTACCAACCACCACAGCTCCCAACGCACTACAAAGGGCCATCGGGAAGATAACCTTAATAACTGCTAGATTGATGTGTTGCATAGACATACCCCAGGTGTACAACGCCGACCTTGAGTATTTAATTTTAATAAGGGAATGTGACATATTTTAACGGCATGATTGATGCATAAGGAGCCTTGATCCAAGGCCACCATGATGTTGCCTTATGTGTCCACCACCTTGTTGTTAGACCGCAACACTTGGAACATTTTAACCTTTTCAAACTTTTTTAATAGATAATTTATCCTGGTAATGATGGGAGAGGATTCAACATTGAAGAGGTTCTCATTCTCAGAGATCTTCAAACATTTTTTTATTACCATCATAGAATCACCAATGATAATAAATTTTTTGATACCATTAGAAACGTTAATATTCAAATCTTGTCAAAGAGAGAGAGCTTTTGCGTGATTGTTCATGACGGTGCCTAGTCCCCATGCGAATTTTATTTCTGTATTTTCATCAAGGTTTACTATTACCCCTCCCATTGCAGCCTCCTCAGGGTTACCTTTCAAAGATCCATCGAAATACAATTGGGTCTTACCGAATTTTCTTTGCCATTCAAAATATTCTTCCCCATTCAGTCTGATACAAAAGAAAGGGACGACATAAGGCTTCGATAATGGGGCTTTGAGATTAGAAGAGGAGATTCTGAGCCACTCTTTTTTTTTGCTAGATAAGTCCTTCATATCTGAAACTTCAAATCCCCTGGAAGATATAACCTCGAAGAGAAGCGTCATTCCTTTAATTGCTAAGGTTTTAGGATTGTGGCACTTATTCTAAAAGATAACCTGATTTTGGAAAAGTCAAATCGACCAACATAGGTATTTGGGAATTTCCATCTAGAATCACCTTAAAAGAGATTTGGGGGAACGTAGAAATTTATGTTTCCATTGAATGAACATCTCATTCCAATATTCAACGATGGGGGGGGGGGGGGGGTGCAGGAACAAGAGGCACTAATGCAAAGTTCTAGGTATCCACAGTAAAGGGACATTGAAAAAATAAATGCTTGATAGTTTCCTCTGAATTACAACATAACGCACATCAGGAGGGGCCACTAATTTTCCTTTTCCGTAAATTTTATTCCATAAGATTTTCTCATGAACCAGTTCCCAATAGAATATATTAATCTTAGGAAGCCCATCACCATTCAAACATTTTCCCCATATTTTAGATGGAAGTGGGGAGTAGGGATTCTTGATTAAGAGAGTAGCCATTTTTAACAAAATATTTTTTGGATTTGACGCCCATCCAAGTGCGACTGTCTAGTTTGCTTCTAATGATCAGAGAAAACCCTTTTAGACTATTGATAAAGGAGTGTTAATGCTTCAATAGGTGATTGGGCAGGTACAGAGGAAACCACCCACAACACAGACCCTGATCATCCCAACAAGAAATATCTGCTAGATAAGAAAACCCATGCGCAACCATCCAGTCTGAGAATTTCATATTGAGATCCGATGAGAAATTAGTCTAAAGGTAGATGTGTTTCACATTCCCTGGCTACCAGCCAAGATGACTCAGAATGAGAGATGACGAGACTTTGCATAATCTCCAAATTTTTTATCCTTTACCTTCCCATAATTCTCCTTCCAGTCTGATGAGTTGAATTTTGTGGAAGTATTTTCTTGTAAAGGCCTTTTTCCACCACTCGTTGGAGTCAGAGAGAAGCCTCCAAACCATTTTTTTCCCAAGAGCCAAATTCATATGTTCTGGATCCTTTATTTCTAATCCACCCATGTTCTTAGGTTGTTTTACCAAGTTCCAGTTGACAAGATGGAATTTGTGATTGTTTCCCTTGCCCCCTTGCCATAAAAATTTCGAATTAGCATGCTTATTTGTTGGTTAATGATTACTTGTGCTAAAATACTAGCACCCAAGTACACTGGGAGAGAGGAGAACACATATTTTATGAGGATAACTCTCTCGACCAAGTTGAGCCATCTTACTCCCTAGGAATGCACTCTTTTCTTTATTTTCCGTAGAACATTCCCGGAATCTTCCCCGACTATCTGCTTAAGGGAGATGGGAATCCCAAGCTAGTTCAAAGGAAGTCTGATGAGCATCCACATGGAAGGCCAACAACTGAGAAATTGCCTTCACCGTCTCCACTAGACAATGCTAACCAATAAATTAGCATTTTAGTTTGTTTATCAGCCCCCCTGAAATGAGAAGATACCAATCCAAAATCTTTATGAATCTTGATGGAATCACTAGGGAGGCTCCTTCGATGAGGAGGGTGTATTAACAAACTGAGAGTGATTTACTTCCCAAACATTCTTTGCAATAATTAGGCCCTAGAGAGAACCGACCAACCACTCAACTTCTAGCATACGACTCAAGGCTTCATCCATGATAATATAAAGAAGATGCAACATAGGACAACCTTGCCAAAGGCCTCTAGAGGCAACAAATAAGGAGGTCAAACAACCATTATTCAATGGAGAAATCCAAGGGGAGCCAATACAAGCATTAATCCATAAAATGAATTCATTGCTAAAACCTAACTTTTCCATAACAAGAAAAAGAAAGGAGTGATTTACCCATCCGAATGTGTTTTCCATATCCAATTTGATAATGATTCCGGCTTCTCCCACTTCTTTACTAGAATGCATTGCCTCCTGAACTAGAATGATGTTATCGAGAATGTTCTGATGATTCATGAAGCCACCTTGATTCTTTGAGATAATGGAAGGAAGCAGATGCTTTATTCTGTTGGTTATGATTTTCGTTAAGATTTTATAAGAATAATTCCACAATGAAAAAGGTCAAAATCTAGAGAAGGTGGGATTGGCCTCTTTTGGAATCAGGTCTAGAAAGGTCTAGAAAGGATGAATTGGTGCTTCCCTTGGGCTTCTTTTTTACTCTGTTATAATTCAACATTTTAATAAGATCCCTTTTAATGGTGTTCCAAAATATTCAATAAAAGCAAATAGAGAATCCATTTGGGCATGGTGCCTTCTCAGTTTCCAAAGTCTAAATCGCACTTTGAACTACTTCTTCTAAAATTTCACCCGTGAGAGCGTGATTGGCTAGAGGGGAGATGACTTGAGGATTTTCATGAAGAAAATTGAAGATATCACCTAAACGAATATTGTCTTTAATGAGAAGAAATTTAAGAAAGTTATAAGCCTCCATTTTAATTTCTGCAAAGGAGCTAGCTTTTTGCCTTCCCTCGGGCTTTATCTCCCTTATTATATTCCTATTCTCACAGGCCATCACCTGTTTTTGGAAGAAGGAAGTGTTGGAGTCCCTGAATTTCAACCAAAGACTGCAAGATTTAAGCCTCCACATATTTTCTTCTTGCCTGCTAAGGTTAAATATCTGAGAGGAAAGGTCATTTTCCTTTTAGATATGTTTTTTTTCAATCTGGGCTTCCTCCATCATATTATAATTATCTTATACTTGTTGGATTTTATCTCTCCTTTTTTTCCCTAGGGGTTGGTAATTCTCTTTCAGCCACTTCCTCAACTCTTTTTTAACATTTTTTTAAACTCAGATTCCCAGACATAACTGGGGGAGTCTTAGACTTGGCAGGGCCAAGTTCGCCTTATCAGATTCCCAACCTCTTCAGATTGGCACCAGTATGCATTTAATTTAAAGGGAAACGGTCTAATATTTTCAGTCTTTCTGTTGTGATCATGATGGGTTGATGATTCAAGTCTCCTTGAGCTTCAATAGTCGAGGAACAATCAAGGCCTTTGCGAAGCCAACTGTTGTGCAACAAGAAACAATCCAGTCAAGCAACAATAAAGTAGTCCCTAGACCATCTATTTGACCATGTATATTTCCTAATCTTAGGCTTGATATCAATAAAATCCCATCATTCTATTGTTTCCTCCATTCTATCTTTGAATGGATCCCTATTCGAAGTCCCTCCTCTTTTCTCTGTCATATTTAAAATTGTGTTGAAGTCCCCTCCAATTATACTGTTGATGTCGTAGTTCCTCTCCTTTAGAGATTCTAGCGAGTCCCAAAATTCATCCTTTTCACTATATAGAATTGAACCATAAATATTTATGAAGGAAATTCTTTCCCTCGAATCCCTTTCTTTAAGAAGAGCCATAATCCAAGACTTCGTCTTTATTTATTCAACCAAGGTGAAGTACTTATTTGGCCAAAAT
Source organism: Pinus taeda (assembly GCA_000404065.3). NCBI lineage: Eukaryota > Viridiplantae > Streptophyta > Pinopsida > Pinales > Pinaceae > Pinus > Pinus taeda. The sequence goes on from APFE031098216.1 coordinate 287,453, forward strand.
ATGTCGAGCCCTCCTGAGGCTCCCCTTGAAGATTGAGCTGACCTAGAGCTATCTCTCCAGAAATTTCCAGCTGCTTTGAGAACCTCCGCTTCTTGTAGCTTTGTTTCTTGAAGAAACACCACCAATGGAGATTCTTGTTTGATTATGTTTCTCACTGCTAGGATTTTAGCAGGGTTACCTAGCCCCCTTATGTTACATGATATTACTTTCATTACTTGTAAATGGAGGGGGTGAGACCACCATCCTTTCCTTATTTGTTTACCCATTTCCCTTTAAGAATCTCAGAGATTACTGGTTGATTCCCCAACTTTTTGTTTATTTATGCTTCTCTTTCTCTCTATTCCCTCTTGTTTGGCCTCCCTTTTTTCTTCGAAGGGTCAGTTTCCTCACTGCTACATTCGTCAGCCCAGGGTAAGTTTTGAGTCATATTCTGGATGATAACTCATTTTGAATCCTTGGACAGATTTCCAGGAATGGAGCTCGAGGTGTTAGGGGCAGGAGTAATATTTAGAGGTGTGACTTCACCCTCACATTCCTTTGGGTTACTTTCCGCTACTATTTCTCCTTCTTTAATTACACGAACTTCCTCCATGCTTGTCCTTTAAAGGGGAGCTTCCATTTCCATTTCATCGTCACTTAACACGTTGAAGGGGTTCGAGGAGGACAAAGAAGTGTTGTTGGCCACAGGGCCTCGAGACTTTGGTATTGGTCCTTTTCATTTCAAAGATCTTTTTTGGTTTTTTCCATTGATCATCTTGAGCTACTGGAGCATCCATATTTTTATCTTTCCCATATTTGTTGCAGTCTCTGTCAAAATGGCCGTAATCATGGCAGTGTCTACATCTGAATGGAATTTGTTCATAGTCTATAACTTGTTTGTGATTCTATTCTCCCAAATTTAGGTTAATTTTAGCCGATAGACCCTTCTCCAAATCTAATTCTACACATATTTTGGCGCAAGCAAATTGGGATCCTTTAGGTTTAGACTTATCTAAGTATTTCCCAACTCCATTACCAATAGTCGAAGATAGTTGTCACTCTAGCATGAGATTGGAAGGCGGGAAATATTAACAGTTATTTCCCAACTCCATTACCAATAGTCGAAGATAGTTGTCACTCTAGCATGAGATTGGAAGGCGGGAAATATTAACCCATACTGGAATAACAGTAGGGATGTCCTTGTCTAGGTTGAAGTCAAGGGTCCATTTGTTTAAATACATCCCTCCAAAGCCAAAGAAATATGTCCCATTTTGGAATACTACATATCTGGCCTCTTTTATTTCAAAAAACAATATGAAGAACCCATTTCCTACTACAGAGCGAGCTATCTCGCCCTTCATCATAGGATTCCAATTTTACCTTATCCAAGACTTCCATCGATATGGGGGAAGGCCACGTATCCATGAATTTACCAATCATTGCACTCTCGACATATGTAAGGGTGGTTCGATGCGCCCCGTTCGACAAGGAGACATTCTTAACCTCTTCATTTCGCTCAACGAACTTGGACGCAACAACTAAACGACATGCACGCTTAGGAAGGGATGCCACAAGGCATTGGAAGGATGCATCAACAAAGGAGTCAGGAAAGGGGGGCCCTCCGTAGAGGCCATGGTAGTAGCCGACTGGTCGCATTTCAAACCAGGGATTGCGCACCACAACTCTCTCCCAAGAATTCTACCCAAAAGGTCATGTTATGTTAATTCTAGTCTCTCTACTAATATTATTAATTATATTAATGTTACATATACTAGAAATTGCACCAGATGTTGCAAAGGAAATGTCGTAAGGCATAAATTGGAGAAGAATTGTGACATATAAAAATCCATTATGTAGGTGCATACTTTGTCATTAATTCGTCCTCTTGGATATGATGACCCACTTTATTGATGAACAATTTTCATGAAAAGATTTTTTTTTGAGAGATTTTAATGTGAGAGATTGTAAGTAAATAGTAGAGCTAAAGTTAGGTGTAGATCTGGCGCAGTGAAAGTCCAAATGGCGTTGTCAAAATCTCAATTTGGTATGCCCTATCTTAATCTATTTTATCTAAACTTTAATATCTATTAAATCATATTAGTGAGAGAAATAAAGATGTCTAAATGGCATTGTCAAAATCTCAATTTGCCCTGTCTTAATCTATTTTATCTAAACTTTAATATCTATTAAATCATATTAGTGAGAGAAATTTACCAACAAAAGAGACGAAGTAAAAGAGATGTAAAATCCCTATTGGAATTAGTATACCTGAAAAACCATATAGATAGCATAAGCATTAATGATCAAGTATTTTTTTATAAAAAGTAATCATTTTTATAGAAATTGCTTTCTTGATACCACACAATAAAGATTTTAGCTAAATATTCTAGGATGATTGTAAACAAAAGCACTTATCTCGGTGTTGTGAAGGGAGGAGGAAGGAAGGCATCACGTTTCTAGTTGTTCCCCTTTGTTTCATCTACATAGAGATCAACAACAAGTATTTTTTTATAAAAAGTAATCATTTTTATAACAATTGCTTTCTTGATACCACACAATAAAGATTTTAGCTAAATATTCTACAATGGTTGTAAACAAAATTGTTTCCCTTTGTTTCATCTACATAGAGATCAACAACAAGTATTTTTTTATAAAAAGTAATCATTTTTATAACAATTGCTTTCTTGATACCACACAATAAAGATTTTAGCTAAATATTCTACAATGGTTGTAAACAAAAGCACTTACCTCCGTGTTGTGAAGGGAGGAGGAAGGAAGGCATCACGTTTCTAGTTATTTCCCTTTGTTTCATGTACATAGAGATCAACAACAAGTATGTCAGTGGAGTAATAAAACCTATAATTTTAATATTAACATAATAAAAATATTTAAAAGCTAAAACTATAAAAATGAAAAAAATAATTGAAAATGAAAAAAATAATTGAAAAAGTATATATCGATTTGATCCCTTATTCTTGCTAGGACATTTTACCACATTTACATTTATAAGTACCATATGAATCAATTTTCCTGAGTTAAGTTTTTGAGGATTTTTTTGGGCACCAATTCATGTAGAGGCTTTTCGTAAAAAGATAACTAGGTATATGAGGATTTGATTTTTTTTTATTCCCCAAGAGGCATCTATAAACACTAGATTATAAGGAGTATTCGAATTGAATTTTTAAAACAAATTTTTGAATTTATACCTAGGAAAGGTTATTTCATTCACTTTTAAAGTAGTAGCCCATGATATTAATTGAAATTCAACAATTTCATTCAGACTTGTATCGTTTCTTCTGTTGTTTGGAAGGAAAATACTAAAGTTTTCATGGTTTCTTCATAAATCAATATAATTTGCATAAATTCATGATTACGTTATTCAACAATTTCATTCAGACTTATATCGTTTCTTCTGTTGTTTGGAAGGAAAATACTAAAGTTTTCATGGTTTCTTCATAAATCAATATAATTTGCATAAATTCATGATTACGTTTATGTGTTATATGAAAGCTAAATCTATTTTGAGTCTGGAATCAGGATACAAGCCGACGCTTCTAATACCAAATTCAATGGACGTGCACAAACTGTGAAAGATGAACAAAGCTATAACTTCCCAAGTGGGTGTTCTTCTCTCTGTGATGCAGCAGAAAAGAAGTTCATGGATCAATCCAGAAACCAAAAAGACTCAACAACACTGCAACTCCAACCTTCTCTACAACTTTTGTTTGCCCTTTTCCTCCATTTCTCTTCTCTAATTGCAGGGGTGTCACCGAATTGAACATGGTACTCAAACTACATCATGTTAAGAGGCGCGATTCTTTATTTATTTGTGGGATCGAATATATGACCTTCCCGCGATGAATGCCTTTGACCAATCAACGTCTGTGATTGAAACATGATAAGGGTTTCCGGTTCAATAGGAATTAGCATCAGAATCTTGTGTAGTTGCTTCAACTCAGTCCCGGGGTGATCAAAAAGTTGGAAAAGAGGTTTTCCTGCGGTGACTGGCCGCAACATCTCAACAAAAATGCAGCCGAGAGCTGTGACTGGATGCAACATCTGAAAGAACATAAAGTGTGAGAGAGTAATCAAAGTGAAAATCTCTTCACACAATTCGAAAAGCCCTCGGTTCGTCTTTTGCTGGCCTTAAGATACATCCTGTGCGTTAGCGTGGTGGATTGATATGATCATTTGCTTTATCACAAGACTGATGAAGGGCATGGATTTGGCGTCATAAACCCTCAGTCTTTACATGAATGTCTGTGAAACCAAGAATTATTCCAATGACATAACAAGAGCTAGAATCACAACAGGGTTTCACAACAAGTACCTTGGGCAGACACTGAAGAGGACTTGTTGCAGTTGTAAATTCCAGAAAACGATCCAGATTACAATAACAGGCCTTTCGTCCAGGAGCAGCAGGAATCAGGGAAGACACGGTCGTTGAACAAACATAGGAAACAATGTGGTCTGCATCCCTTAAATGGTTTGGATTATCTGTGAATATCCATGGCGACTGTGCTGGGTTGGTGCAACGACTCAGAAGAGTGGTGACCACTATTTAATAAACCATTCAACATATGTCCAACAATTTAACTAGCAATTGTCCCAAAAGGTACAAAGAGAGGCCGATAGGATTACTAAATTAGAATTGTTGAATTTCTCTAGAAGACCCTCTTTGGGAACAAAACTCCAATATGTTACATAAAAAATGTGTTCCACTCAAGGGATAAAACCCTTTTATCTCACAACAATGATTTTGACTAATAGCCATCAGATTGCAGATGTCTGTTTGACATTGTGTGCTTGTCTCTCTGTATCATTTTTTTTTTCAGGAAGCTCGTTGGTGTGATAAGAAGTAATGTTGCATAAGATTTCTAAACCCACAACAGGGAGACACACAACACAATTTTAAACTCAAGAAAACCCTCATCGTGAATAAAAACTCCAGTACGTTACATAAAAAATGTGTTCCACTCAAGGGATGAAACCCCTTTGTGTTACAACAGTGATTTCCACCAATAGGCATCAAATTACAGACGTCTGTCTGACACTACTTTTTTTCCAGCAAGCTCGTTGGTGCAATGAGAAGTAATGTTGTATAAGATTTCTAAATGAAGGACAAATGGGAAGAAGACAAATAGGAAAGAATTTCCCGGTTCTTATGTTTAAACGTATCAATCTACAAGAAAAACTCGCCAATTCGAAGATTTTCCTTAATTTCAACGTAATGTGAAAAGATCTTGCTAGCTTAAATAGATTATCTAATTCATCTCTCTTTACTTGTGGATTTGCGTAAGGGTTTGTATTGAAGCTTTTCATGAAAAGATATCGCTAGGTTAAATATATTATATGTTTCATCTTCCTTCACTTGTGGATTTGCGTAAGGGTTTGTATTGAAGCCTTTCATTCTCAAGATTTTTTGTTTCCATCACCTTTATTCAAAGGTTTTCGATTTTATTTCAATAAATCTAAGATAATATCAAATCATTCTGATTTTCACTTTCAAATGTATTAATCTACAAGTGTTTCGGATAGAAGTGATGTGATTCTTTCGCTTCTACTAACGTGTCAACAAGTTCCTTGCAAAGGGAAAATGTGGAGAATCACCTGATGAGCCCAATGTCCTTGCACAATGAACTCGAAGAGTATAGAGATAACTATGCAGAATAGAAAATGGAAAGTGGTAAGATTTTGATGATGACATCCCACTCCCACTTTGTGGCCACGATCCCTGGTTTTCTTATTTATGCAGGGATTCAAGCCAACAGAGAGCATAGAGGTCGCAAGATTGAGTTTCGTGAGCCTTCCGAGCCCCATGCCTTCCTACCAGCCCAACCCTGCATCGTCGTCTTTTGCGAGCCCGACGCCTTCTTATCACCCGAGCTCGATGCCTTCCTACCAGCCCAACCCTGCATTGTCATTTTTTGTGAGCACGACTTCGTCATCATTCGAGCATGGTGGAGCATGCCAGAAAAACTCTTTGATCTTGTGGCTCAAGAACCTCATGACGTCGTCGCCGACTGTGTTGATTCACGACGGGGGCTTGATCTGCGCATTGATGACCCTGCTCCTGAGCACAAAAAAGAAGCCAAAAAATTCCAATGCTCTTAACAGTGTGCTTCATTAAAAAGCTCAAAGAAAAAGGGAAGAAAGGGCAGGATGTGTGGATAAAGAATATGCCTTATAGAGGAATCACAGGAACAGTTTGTCTTGTGAGCCATGGTTGAGATGAGAGAAGAATAGGGGGACTTATTTGTAGGTTTTGCTTCACAGTTTTATGACCTGCACAACAACATGCAGAAGCTGGTGAAACCCACAGAGAAGAAGATCCAACCATTGAATCAGATAGAGAATTGAACGAAGATAGCCAAGCAATCTGTATTGAATGGCTAAAGCCTAACTTGGCTACAGCCAGTGGTCCGAGGGTGATGCAATTGGCTCCAACAGTGAATAGCTGCATGGAACACATGAAACTCGGTCTGGAGAAAAGAAAATCAAAGACAGGTGATTTGCAGCAGCAGAAAGATGAAGTAGCCAAGTAACTAAAGCAAGAAATACCCACCACCAGTTATCTGATCATCCCACTGTTTCAAATTATATGGTTGCTGTCAAAGTCCAAACTGCTCTTATGACATCTATGAATATATAATCTTGTCATTTTGGTTGTAGTAAACCTACAACTATGTCGTAAAGGTTAATCTGGATACTATGTTTTCAGAGCTGTTTATTTTTAGAAACTCAAATTAAATTAGCATACCGCACCATGTCAAAACAAAAGGCCACAGTAACTTAAAATATATGTAAACAAGGCCTCTTACAGACAGAACAATATATATCTGCCTGTTCCAATCCAGAATAAATAAATAAAACTAACTTGTGAATGTGTTTAGAGATGTACTTGAATTAGGAAGTACTGGACACTCTCGGCGGTGGCATAAAATGCCTGTTCAGGGTCAAAATTTAAAGGCATAAAATGAGGAGAGTACTGAGCATGATATTTAATGTTAGCTGCAACCTCTGAAGTTTCTTTGGCTGTAGGATGAGCCACAGTTGGAACAGCGAAGAGATTTCCCTTCAAAGACTTGTTGCCCTCGGTAAACCTTATTTCCATTTTGAACATTTTATGTTTCCCCAGTCCAGGCAACTCAGCTATTAATACTTGCAGAAATTAAGATGTCAAACGTACTACATGAAGTAGTGGACACACTATTATCACATTTAAAGAAACAATCAATGATAGTATATAAATCAGAGTTCCTTAGGCATCTCAGGCCTTGGCTAGTCAGCAATATTCAAGCACAAATTGGATCGAATTGCTATGGGCAATATTGGAAGTGAATGAACTGTGATGATCAGAAATTCATCAGCTGCCAGTGCAAATTTTTCCAGTCACGTTAAACATGGGTGCTTAAAAGTTAATAAGCACGGAGTTACATATGAACCCTAAGCTTTCCCGGCTCAATTTGTTTTAAATAATAATAAAAATTATATGACAGATGTACAAACACAATCATAAAAAAGGCATCTTTCATTAGGTAGTAAAATCCTCACTACCTCTAGTTCATCGCTCATACAAGATCAAATATTTCTCGAACCTTATGTGAAGCTTTCAGATAAGAAACAATCCAACCTGGTTTTCAAAAGATACTGCTTTAATTTAGATACAACGCGGATAAAACTAAACTTGCTGACTAGATTCTCTGATTCTAATTAAAACTAAACTTTCTGACCAAATTCTCCGATTCTAACTAAAACTAAAATGAAGAGTGAAGTGTGCCATTGCAAAAATATGGCAATAAACCACGAGACAACAATTAAATAAATATTAAAATCCCACGAATACAATATCCCCTGTATCTGATACAGGTTTTATGAATCTATACCAACAATTACAACATAAGATAAATGAATCTTGTTACCATCTGAATGATTGTCCAAGGCAACAAAACTAAAAAGAAATAAGGTCACTTTATGATGAAGATTATTGGCAGTGATGTGTCGTTACTTTTAATTTCGCACATGCTCGTTGGAATAACAATAACTATTAACTTGAGCCTAGACTTTGTGAATTCCAGTGATGCATATGAGCTAAGGGCTCTTAGATAAGAATGCAGAGACTCCAAGACATGGAACAAGCAATGTGTCGTTACTTTTAATTTCCACATGCTCGTTGGAATAACAATAACTATTAACTTGGGCCTAGACTTTGTGAATTCCAGTGATGCATATGAGCTAAGGGCTCTTAGATAAGAATGCAGAGACTCCAGGACATGGAACAAGCACATATCAATCTGTGCCAGATTATTATTTTATCTAACCCTAAAGAACTTCAACTCAATTCACAGAAGATGGGGGCAAAACAAGAACATGCCCTGAAACTTTTTGTGCTTCATACCCTTCAAAAGTTTCCCACTGCTGACAGAAAGATGAAAAGCACACAACTTCACAAGCAACTCAAAGAAATCATCTGTATCTCCTGATCTTTACATATTTTACAGAACAAAGATTAGCAACATGTGATTAAATTCATCAGCTGCCAGTGCAAATTTTTCCAGCCACGCTAAACATGGGTGCTTAAAAATTAATAAGCACGGAGTTACATTTGAACCCTAAGCTTTCCCAGCTCAATTTGTTTTAAATAATAATAAAAATTATATGACAGATGTACAAACACAATCATAAAAAAGGCGTCTTTCATTAGGTAGTAAAATCCTCACTACCTCTAGTTCATCGCTCATACAAGATCAGATATTTATGGAACCTTATGTGAAGCTTTCAGATAAGAAACAATCCAACCTGGTTTTCAAAAGATACTGCTTTAGTTTAGATACAGCGCGGATAAAACTAAACTTTCTGACTAGATTCTCTGATTCTAATTAAAACTAAACTTTCTGACCAGATTCTCCGATTCTAACTAAAATCGGAAATGAAGAGTGAAGTGTGCCATCGAAAAAAACATGGAAATAAACCACGAGACAACAATTAAATAAATATTAAAATCTCACGAATACAATATCCCCTGTATCTGATACAGGTTTTATGAATCTATACCAACAATTACAACATAAGATAAATGAATCTTGTTACCATCTGAATGATTGTCCAAGGCAACGAAACTGAAAAGAAATAAGGTCACTTTATGATGAAGATTACTGGCAGTGATGTGTCGTTACTTTTAATTTCGCACATGCTCATTGGAATAACAATAACTATTAACTTGGGCCTAGACTTTGTGAATTCCAGTGATGCGTATGAGCTAAGGGCTCTTAGATAAGAATGCAGAGACTCCAGGACATGGAACAAGCACATATCAATCTGTGCCAGATTATTATTTTATCTAAGCCTAAAGAACTTCAACTGAATTCACAGAAGATGGGGGCAAAACAAGAACATGCCCTGAAACGTTTCGTGCTTCATACCCTTCAAAAGTTTCCCACTGCTGACAGAAAGATGAAAAGCACACAACTTCACAAGCAACTCAAAGAAATAATCTGTATCTCCTGACCTTTACATATTTTACAGAACAAAGATTAGCAACATGTGATCAAATGCTAACTCTGAACAGGGACCACTGACCCACCCAACTTCAATGCAGAAAGCTTGGAAATCAGCACCATTCATGTCCAAACATTGTTTAGAAGATTCCTTAGTATCCTGCAGCACTCCACTTTGACGTATTCCTTTGAGACGTAGACAATATAGCTCAAGTAGACATCTAACAGAGTTAATGTTGCTAACATACTCTTCTTGTGTTGAAAGAATTTTGATTTATAATTGCAGATTGACCTGTCCTATGCAGACTGACCTGTTCTACTCTAAACAAGCCCCAATTAGGTCCACAATCTTATGAGAAATTATCAACATTCACATTCTAATCACTTTGCTTTCTCCTTTTTCTTCTTCATAGAATTTGATTGAAGTAGAGTTTCTAGTGATTTGGCCTTCCTGTTTCGTGCTCTGCCAGCTTCCTTCAAGAGTTCTGCCAGCCTTTTCTTTTCATCATCTACATCCGGGTTTGCTGTGCCAAGTTTCTCTTCTCTCATTCCAACAACATATTCCAAAACCCCGATGGCATCCTCAACCTGCACATGAAGAACATGAATAATCAGTTAAGATGAAACATCAAGATTTGCATGAAGGTAAATAAATATCATATATGATATAAAATGATTACTTTCATGAGTGTTCCAAATATTTAATATAAATATTATAATGCTTTCAATGACTAAGAAGAAATAATGAATAGTCATAATAATAATAATAATAATAAATTATGACAAGAAATCAGAGGAAACTTTCTAAAATATTCTATATTCAAAATTCCTTCGACAACATGACAGTGTGCATTTTAATCTATACTCTCATAAATCGTCTTTAAATATAAAAATATAGACACGTAAATCAAATTCAGATAGGAAAAGGACAAACGAATAAATATTAAAAATAATTTGGTATGTAACATCCCACTTTCACAATGTCACCGAAACAAAACTTTAACCTTATAACAAATCAAAAAGTCTAATGTAAACTATGTATTAAAAATATTTACAACAAGTTCCATCGCACTTTAGAAAAAGGCACTTCACTTGAGTATCAAAAGAGACTTAATAAAGAAAAAAACAAAAAACATATATATATAACATTGTCATTGCTGGCATGCTATTCTAACAACAAAACATTAAAAGTATGAATGTCATATTTAAAAACTGAGCTGACCTCTCAACATAGAATGGGTTGCAACAGATCCTCCTAAGAAGTGACCAATAAATATGACGGGTTTGAGTTCCATACAGATCTGCAGCTGATTTTCCATTGAAATATGTCAATACTGTACTTTCCTTTCTGAACTTCAAAATTTCATCTCTAATAAGTAAGAAGAAAACCCTATTTTCACTAATCTGAGGTCACTTTACATGTAGATGAATTAATTTACCTTTTCTTCTAAATGTGTATTCTCCTTAATAAGCAGGAACAACTTCAGAGCTCCCTGATGGACACGTGCTGGTTGACCATCATTACCTTTGAGGCAACCAGAGAATATCTTATTTCCAGTTGGGAGATTTCCCTCTCCATATTTGCCCTCTTTGACAATAAAATCTTCTAATCTGTGAAACGAAGGGAAGGCAACATATACAACATCTTCATCCTCAGTCAGAGTAAAACTCTGTGGGCTATTTTCGCAAGCACGGAGCAACTCTTTCCAAGCCTTAGGGAGCAACCCAGATGAAGCGAGAAAGGTTGCAATCTCCTAAGCTACGGTGAACCTGCAACGACATTTCTTTAAATTAGAACCATATGGGCATCTAAGAATAGACTCCTCTCAATTTGTTACTGTATTCATAAAAATGTGGCATATGCAAAGTTTACAAGACAAGATATAGACAAAGAACGAGTGAGCTCTGAATCCTTTTCACTTATGTGAGTCAAATATGTCCGTTTTGCAAATGCACCATTCTTTTTGTAAAACAGAAGTTATGGAAGAGATGACCAGACTCTTCAAAAATACCACGCTACCTTCATTCCCTGCAATAATATTAAAAGGAATATAAAGTATTATAAAAGATTACATATACACGCACATAGCTTTCAAACAGGAAACCCTGAGATCGCTTATCTTGTGAAAAGATGGAGGTCAAAAACCAGATTATTGGATCTTCCCTTACTGGACAGAATCAAACTTTCATTACACCGCTCAGTCGGAAGGGACATCAACCCTATAATCCTTCCAAAGGCTTAAGAAAACAAAGAATTTTTAGTAGGTGAAGGACTCCATGATTAACCGGCACTAATGTTATGACTGTTGTTGCGGAGGTCCACACCAGTAGTTTGAATCAAAACCTATCAAAATCCGCATAAAAATAAAGAAAACCATAGATTAAACACGGTAAGATTTGGGATTTTTCCAGTTTTTTTTCCAATTTCTTTGAATTTGATTCAAATTTAACAGATTGTTATTCAACTTTTGCTGAAATAATTTTTTTAAGAAGATAAATCCATTTATAATTTCAAAAATACAATTCAAAGATTCAGATATTGTTTTGGGAAAAAAATCTAAATCTAATAACTTACTTAAAAAAAAATAAAAGAAGTAAACTTCATATTCTTAAAACTTCCTATTGAAACCCCATTTTCCAGATACGGATCCGTTCAAAATTCACACAAAATACATGGATGTGTCTGTTCTTTCTTTGACCGATGGGTGCAAGCATATCCTTGTTGTGGAGGGCGCTTTAGGTCCATTGGTTCGGCTCCTGGAATCAGGGAGCTCGTTGCGTAAAGAAAAGGTTGCGGCGGCCATTGGAGGGCTAACAAGCAATGCAAAAAATGCTTGGGGAATTGTGGCTTAGGGTGGGGTTTCAGTTCTGATTCATATTTGCAAATCGGGAACCCCGGCTGCACGGGCCATGGCTGCAGGGGCGCTAAGGAATGTGGCCGCTGTGGAAGAGATAGGGAAAACGATGGCGGAAGAAGCGGCGATTACTGTTCTGCTCAATCTGGTTTCTTCTGGTATGCCGTCTGCGCAAGAAAATGCAATAGAGTACCTGCATGCAATGGCTTCCCAAGATGAGAAAATGCGTCAGTTGATTGCCAAAGAAGGCGGAATTCAAACCTTGTTACGTCTTTTAGAAGAACCCACTACGCCCAAATCGCAGGAGCTCGTCATCAGGCGATAAAGCGCGTTAACTTAATCCGTTCCCTGGATCACGGTGCTATCGGTTGTAAACCCTTCCCGTTCATGAACAGAACCGCAACTGGTAACCGCAGAAGATCGCCACCGCAGAAGACCACCAGGGGTTATGCTCGCCAGACGCCAACTGTTAGCACGAGGATGAAGGGGACCCGACGCCACGTGTCAGCCGGAGAATGAAAGGGACGACGAAGGTCCCTTTCAAAGGAAA